>VDFB02140507.1:0-12847 GCA_007258455.2 Sequoia sempervirens
CAACCACACAACAATCCGTTGATCCTTCGAATCATCTACCAACCAGACAAAATCTGCAATCGCAAATTATAACCATGTTGCCCCTGTCTATCGAGCTTCCTCTCAGAACTGCTACAACGAACTGCCTTCCAATGGTTCCCATTCAGCTCCTCTGATTGGTCCACGAGACCCCACATAGGAAAGTCTCACTCGGTCAAACGGCTTCAAGCTGTGTTGGCATATCGGTGAGACACTGAATGTGTCTCCCTGATGCCAACACAGTCAACATTCGATATCACCAAGACTCCTTATAGTCGACGAGAGTCATATCGCTCTTCACAAGTCACAATGACTTGAGTTTTCCTTTCGAAAAGACTTTCGCTCTTCGGTGAGACCACATATCGATATCCTAAGTCACATCAAAGAGTCATACCGTCAGTAAAACATTTCTCTCTCACCAAGACATCATACCAGGTTCTCAAGTCATACCGACAACAGATTTCTTCATCGCTAAGACATTCAACTGTTGCCAAGAGGTTTCATCGAGCTATCTTATGTTACTCTGAAGTGCTCATCTATCACCAAGACATATGTCCTTCACTAAGACTTTACTCCGAGATCCTTATGTTACATTGAGCACCGAACAGTCGGCAAGACTTCTGTCCATCACTAAGAGTTCTTAGTGAACCCTTAGTGTTACCCTGATGCCTCCAAGTGTGTCCCCGTTAGCGAGACCTTCATCGGTCGTTGGGAATTCTTCTCGAGTGTTCAAGTCACCCTGAAGCCCCCAGTTGCTATGAGTCTCACTGATGCCCAATTGAATGGCCTGTCGGCCAGAGATCTCCATGTAGTAAGAGGTCACAGCTAATGCTTCTTGTCACAATGATAGTTCATTCGATAAGACACCAACCTTGTCTCAGCGACTTGGAACTATTCAACAAGATTCAAGTTGTAGTCGACCAAACATTAAAGATGTCACTCTGACTTGGCTCCAATAGAGCTTACAGCTTGTGATGATTTAAGCATATATTTCAAAAAATCTCCCACTTGACGAAGATCACACAGGAACCTCCATAGCACAACAAAACTTACTAAAAATCATGGGCACTAAGGCCCATTGAACTGGTACACCACTTGAACTTGTCTATGCTCACTGGCTTCGTCAATGCCTCTGTAACATTCTCTAGAGTATCAAATTTTTCCAAACTGACCTTTCCATCCTTCACCATATCTCGTACAAAGTGGTACTATACATCTATATGTTTCATCCTGGCATGGAAAGTAGGATTCTTTTCCAGACAAATTGCACTATGACTGTCACAAAAAATAGTTATTTGCCTTGCATCAAAACCAATGTTAGAACAAAAACATTTTAACCAAACTTCTTATTTGTGTAGCTACCATGTATTCAACCTCTGTAGTGGACAAAGCAACTACAACTTGCCACTTACTCATCCAACTCACTGCACCACCATTCAACATGAAAGTGTATCCACTGGTGGACCTCCTGCTGACAATGTCCCCTACCCAATCAGAATCCACATAGCCTCGAATACTGAGAGTCCTCTATGATTCAACCAAGTTACCATGGTAACACAGTAAAATATGAAGTGCCCTTCAAATATCTGAAAACTCTTTTCACAACATCCCAATGTGTCCTTCCAGGATTAGCCATAAACTGACTAAGAACTCCCACTGCTTGGGCAATGTCTGGCCTTGTACATACCATTGCATACATAAGACTGCCAACCGCACTAGCATAGGGTACACTGGTCATGTCCTCCATCTTAGTAGGAGATTTTGGACAGTCTTCAACAGATAGCTTTGTTCCTTGCAAGACTGGAACAACTAGCTGCTTGCAATCATTCACACAAAATCTCTCTAGAACAGTCTTGATATACTTATTCTGACTGATCCAAAGCTTTCTACTATTCCTATCCTTGGTTATCTCCATCCCCAGAATATACCTTGCTGCACCAAGATCTTTCATTTCAAACTTAACAGACAACTGAGACTTAAGATCATAAATCATTAGCTTACTATTGCCTATGAACAACATATCATCAATATAGAGAGCAATAATAAGAACTTGATCACTTTCAGCTTTGTAATAAACACAATGATAAGATTTTGACCTCACAAATCCCAAAGACAATACAAAAGTATCAAATTTTTGGCACCAAATTCTAGGTGACTGCTTTAACCCATACATAGACTTTTTCAACTTGTGAACCAATTTCTCTTTACCTTTTTCAACAAAGTGCTCAGGCTGGGACATATAGATTTCTTCTTCAAGATCACCATGAAGAAATGTTGTCTTCACATCCATCTATTCGACCTCTAAGTCATACGCTACTGCAAGTGACAAAAGAAATCTAATGGACGTCAACTTAGCTACAGGAGAAAAAATCTCCCCATAATCAATTCCCTCTACCTGGGAATAACCCTTCACAACCAACCTTGCCTTACATTTTTCAGACTGCCATCCAGACCAATCTTCTTTTTAAATACCCATTTGCAGCCAACAACTTTTCTGCCTTTAGGCAAGGGCACCAAACAAAGTTTCATTCTTTTCTAATGATGCCATTTCCTCATTCATGGCTTCCAACCAAGAGTCTGAATCAGACATTTTAAATGCCTCCTTTACAGTCCTAGGCTCATCAGTGCTAGAAATTAAAGCATAGGCACAAGTAGAATCTATCAAAGAGAACCCATACCTATCAGGTTGTTTTCTTTCATGGGTTGACCTCCTCACTTGTTGAGGCTGAGGTTCTTCTTCTTCTTCAGAACTTTCAAAACTGCTTGAGCTCTCCTTAGTTTCAGGTACATTTTGAATTTTCAATTCCTCTTTATCTCGTGTAGGAGGAATTCCAACTACATCCTTATTGTTTTCTAACTTTGTCTTTGACTGCAGATCCAAGTTAGAAAGCTTCAGCTCACGAAAGATTACACTTCTACTATATACAACCTTCTTCGTATTAGGATTCCAAAGCTTGTATCCTTTTATGCCAGTACTATAGCCAATAAAAATACATTTGACAGCCTTGTTCTCCAATTTATATCTTTTCTCATACGACACATGAGCATATGCCTCACAACCAAAAAGATGAATGTATTAAAGAGGGCTTCTTATCAGACCATGCTTCCAGAGGTGTTTTCTCAACAAGAGCAGAATTTGGAGAATGATTAATCAAGTAACATGCAGTAGCAATAGCCTCAGCCCAGAGCTTTTCCTCCAAGCCAGCACTACTCAACATACTTTGTGCTCTCTCCATCATTGTCCTATTGAACCTTTCTGCAACTCCATTTTGTTGTGGAGTATAAGGTGTAGTCTTATGTCTTTTAATCCCATGGTCTTTACAATACCTCTCAAAATCATCAGAACAAAATTCACCGCCATTATCAATCCTTAAGCATTTAATTTTTCTTCTAGTTTGATCTTCTACAAGGTTCTTAAATTCCTTAAATGGACTGAATACTTCTGATTTACTTTTCAAAAAAGAAACAAATGTTCTTCTCGAATAATCATCAATGAATGATACATAGTACCTTGATTTAGACAAAGAAGGAACATTCACTGGACCAAATACATCAGAATGAATATAATCTAGCAAACCAAAAGAGTTATGAGGACTGGAATAAAATGAAACACAGTGTTGTTTACCATATATACGATGTTCAAATAATTCAATTTCGAGGTTACAATCTTTTAGCCCCTCAACCAGGTTTTTATTCTTCAAGGTTTTTAAACCTTTCTCACCAATGTGGCCAAGCCTATGATGCTAGAGCATAGTCTTTTCTGCTAGAAGTTTAACTTCCATAGAGTTTACACAATTAGGAACATTTCCCTCTTTTCCTCCATGAGTAGCTTTCTGTGACTTTACAGAGACATTGTTACATTGAACAACATGTGCGTCCAGCTTGTACAAGGTACCAATATGAGCACCCCTTGCTAGTACCATTAAGCCTCTAGTCATCTTGCAGCCATTTCCAGAGAACATGACTTGCACTCCAATATCATTTAGCATACTTACAGAAAGTAAGTTTTGAGCTAGACCTGGTATATCCATTACATTATTGATTCCCTTCACTCTACCATCGGGGAATTGGATTTTGACTCTTCCACGACCAACAATCTCCAAAGTTGAATCACTTGCCAAGTACACCATTCCACCATTGTATTCTTCATACTTTGTGAACTAGTCTCTATGAGATGTCATGTGGAAGATGCTCTAGAATCAATCAGCCAGACATCATCTGATGCGTGTGTAGCCAAGGATGCAATGAAGGCATCTCCATCACTGTGAGAAGAATCATTATTGGAAGAATACTTCTTCTTCTTCTTTTTCTCCTCTTTACAATCCTTTTGGACATGACCAGGTTGCCCATAGTTCCAGCATTTCACCTTGGACTTCTTGCCAGGAGACTTTGATCTCCCCTCTTATTTTGATTTGGACTTCTTGTCCTTCTTCTTGCCTTTCTTTTTTGACCTTCCTCTAACAGCAAGGGCCTCCTTTGCCATCTCAGAAGATTTCCTTCTTATTTCTTCTGATAACAAAGAAACAACATCTTTCATCTTGAAACTGGATGTTGTACTCCCAATAGCCATCACAAGGTGATCCCATGAATTTGGCAAAGAACACAATATTAGCATACAACGATCCTCTTCATCAATCTTCACACCAATATATGTTAACTGTGCAATCAACATGTTGAATGTGTTCAAATGATCAGCTACAGAACCTCCTTCCTGCATTCTCAAAGTGTACAACTTTTTCCTCAGGAACAATTTATTCACCAAGGACTTCCCTTGATAAATAGATGCTAGTCTCTTCCACAAGGAAGATGCAGTCTTCTCTTCATGCACATTGAGAAGAATGGAGTCTACCAAACAGAGCCTTATCAGCCCCTTAGAATTTCTATCTGCAAGGTCCCAATCTTCTTGCTTCATGCCTGTAGGTTTAGTCCCAGACACAGCAAGCCACAGATCACGATCCACTAAGATATCCTCCATTTTGAGTTTCCACAACTCAAAATTGCTGCCATTGAACTTCTCTATTTCAATCTTTCCTGACGTGCTTACCATCTCAATCTATAATTAGAAATTGACAAACTTCTACAAAACTCCCATTGAATAGAAATTGACACAAAAAACCCAACGTACCCACAAGGATAACACAATTGGCCAAGCTCTGATACCACTTGTAAGGAAAATTAGATGCGGAAACAACTCTCCTAACGTCAAAACCTCAGGGAAGAATGCAGAGATACCTTTTAAAATTACAATTACAGTCCAATTAAGATGCACATGAGAGAGATAATAGAAACAGAGTATTTGACACACACATATGAACACTAGATTTATGTGGGAAAACCCTTACAGGAGAAAAACCCACCACACCAAGAGAAGTCACTTTGTATTACAATAACAAATAATTACATATAGAGTTTCGACTTATCTTTCTGATGCCAGATTACAACACCTTTCACAATGATCAGTCTTGTACAAGAACCTTCAAGTTACAATCTTTACATAATAGAAATCACTCTGATTATACAACCACACAACAATCCGTCGATCCTTCGAATCATCTACCAACTAGACACAATCTGCAATCGCAGAGTATAACAATGTCACCCCTGTCTGTCAAGCTTCCTCTTAGAACTGATACAACGAACTGCCTTCCAACAGTTCCCATTCAACTCCTCTGACTGGTCCATGAGATGCCACATAGGAAAGTCTCACTCGTTCAAATGGCTTCAAGCCGTGTTGGCATATCAGTGAGACACTGACCCTGTCTCCTCGATGCCAACATAGTCAACATTCGATATCACCAAGACTCCTTATAGTCAACGAGAGTCATATCGCTATTCAAAAGTCACAACAACTTCAGTTTTCCTTTCGGCAAGACTATCACTCTTCGGTGAGACCACATATCGATATCCTAAGTCACACCAAAGAGTCATGCCATCGGTAAAACATTTCACTCTCGCCAAAACCTCATACCAGGTTCTCAAGTCATACCGACAACTGATTTCTTCATCGCTAAGACATTCAACTGTCGCCAAGAGGTCTCATCAAGCTATCTTATGTTACTTTGAAGTGCTCATCTATCACCAAGACATATGTCCTTCACTGAGACTTTACTCTGAGATCCTTATGTTACATCGAGCACCAAACGGTCGGCAAGACTTTTGTCCATCGCTAAGAGTTCTTAGTGAACCCTTAGTGTTACCCCGATGCCTCCAAGTGTGTCCCCATCGGCGAGACCTTCATCGGTCGCTAGGACTTCTTCTCGAGTGTTCAAGTCACCTTGAAGCCCTCGATTGCTATGAGTCTCCCCGATGCCCGATTGAATGGCCTATCATCCAGAGATCTCCACATGGTAAGAGGTCACAGTGAATGCTTCTTGTCACAACGATAGTTCATTCGACAATACACCAACCTTGTCTTAGTGACTTGGAACTATTCAACAAGATTCAAGCTACTAGTCGGCTAGACATTAAAGATGTCACTCCGACTTGGCTCCAATAGAGGTTACAACCTATGATGATTTAGGCATATATTTCCAACACCAACATGGTAGGAAAGCCTTATGGATTTTTAAAGTAATTCCAGGCTATCCTAGTGGCTTAGAGTTATTATTTGAAATACCAAGGTCCCAATCATGGTTGGCAAGCCCCATGGTTTGAAAATATGATTTGCATTCCATAACACCACTACCAAACTACCAGTATTAGCTTGGTATCAATTGTGTTTGATGTAAAGATATATGAGTAATTTATACAAGATCTTGCATGCTCTACTCATCTATAAAAATATATGTAACATTGTAAATTTATAATTCAATTGTAATAAAATAAATGGTTATATTATTCTTTTTTATTCATTTATTGTAAATAATTATTTTGTGTGTTTAGTGTCCATTCAAATTACAAGTAATTAGAGTTAGTGTAATTACTTATTAGATAACAACAATCAGTGATACTATCTCAAGAAACTCACAATTTGTCAATACTTGTAAAATTCTTGGTGGTACTACATTTTCACAGTTTTAGGGCTCTCAATCTTTGCTCTAATCCTAAGCTGCAAAATATTGTCACTCTTCCTAGGTTTTCCTAAAATATTGCTTTATATGTGAATTTAGGTTAAAAAACCCTAGGAAACCTTACCTACTTTTCTCTACCCTACACTTTATTTATATTTTTTCTTTAACTTTCTCCCTTAGTTCTTGATGTCATTAGTCATCTTATTAAGTCATTTGCAATGTTAAGTTACCAACCCTTTTATCCTATCTTAGCACTCACTTAAGAAGAATATTTTGCATGTGCTTAATTAAATGGCATTAGTGAGTCCACACTAAATATATGGTTGTGCTAATCCACTCTAAGTATTTTATTAAAAAAGCAAACACCCAAAAAACTACAGAAGGGTTGACACTTGTCTCCTTTTTAGTGGTTTATTTTAGTCCACAAAGGGTATGTTACTATGTGAAAGTGTTTTTACCTACTCTAAGATGTAAGAAATAAATTCAATCAAAAGGATAAAAACAAAACAAAACACTCAGATTAGGGCTAGTTGAATTCAAACAAAGCACAATAAAAAGAAACCTTTAACCTTGTTCAAATTGATGGTTTGGTTGGCCCTTTGGATTCTTTTTACAAGACAAAAGAGGAGGAGAGAGAGTGATGAGGATGGCTAACAGGTCAAGTGATGACAAGGCGATCGTGGATGATGAGCTGATCCACTGAGGTGAGGAGGTTCGATAGTTCTACTATGATCAAGTGGTACCCTACCAGGTAGGCTCTAAATCCCAACCTTGTGATTTTGATTGTAATTTTATGCACATTTTTAATTTTGGGATGGGTAGCTAGGTATGCGGACTCACCACGGAAGGGTAGATTTTCCCTTCTAGCAAGGCATATTCACTCATCTAGTGGATCGGTGAGGAAAGAGGCGGACTCATGCACCATAGGGGTAGGCATGTTGGGGGAGGGGTGATTGTGAAATCGCCTCTCCCCAAAAAGGGAAAATCTACACAATGCAAGGGCAGGGATGAACTAGGATAGACAATTGTGAAATCGCCAAAACTAGGAAAGGGAAAATGTGAATTCACTCAAAAGGGGAATAGGTGGATGCGAATCTACCCCTCAGGAAAAATGGAAAATGTGAATTCATCTCTTGGAAAGAAAAAGACACAAGGGTGGTTGCAAAATCACCCATTGGGGAAAAGGGAAAATGTGAATTTGCCTCTGAGGAAAAGATGGGTGGATCCACACCCGAAAAAGAAAGGGGCAAGTGTGTTTGTCAAATAGGCAAACCCGTGAAAGGAATAAATAGGGGTGAATGTGCTAGCTAGATAGGCAGACACACTTGGGAAGGGAAGGGGTGATCCCGCCTCACACAGAGGTGAACTTGCTAGATGGGGGCAGGGATGAAAATGAAAGAAAAAGGAATGAAATGTTAGGAAAATTGATAGGATTATGGGCATGGATGCATAGTTTTGAGTCCCTGAGGACACGGGAGAGGCATTCAATGATGCTTGAGGTGACGATGAGGGCGATGAATCTAGAGGATCATGCAACATTAGCATAGGCTGCCCTACTACATATGTTGGGATATCCCAACATTAGAGCACATCAACCTCTATTGACAACATTGATGGAGCGATGGAGCTTGGAGACCTCTACCTTCCATATCTTGACAGGGGAGATGATAGTGACTCTAGAGGATGTTTGGAGGATTTTGCGGCTGTCGATTAGAGGACACTTAGTTAGTGTAGCACCCCGATGTTTGGTTGATAGGAGTGTGTGAGTAGTTTTTTGGACCAATGGACCTTCCCATCCGAGGGAAGGAATTGTAAATTAATGCATTCTTAGGGATTGAGATGGCAACGCTACCCCTGTACCTCTGTGGACTCATCAGCGGGATCCTACTACTGGATAGGAGTGGATGATTCTTCAGCCTTAAGATGATTGATGTTGCTAGGCATATCATGGAGAGACACAATGGGGAGTATGCATGGGGGCCTATGTGTTAGCATAGTTGTACCATGACATGCACATGGTATGTTATAGGTGGGCCCTCAGCATCTCACATATGACATTGCTTCAAGTTTGGGCCTGGGAGCAGTGTTGCAAGAACAAACATTTTGATTCTCGGTGTTAGAGATGAGACACTTCCTGTAGCATACTAGTGGGGGATAGAGTATGGATGGAGGCTACATTATTAGGAGGTGGGGAGTTTGGAGGAGTGGTGATGGAGATTGGATGGATTGAGAGGAAAGGATATCACCTAGATACCATACATGGTGTAGTGTTTCCAAGGATGGAGAGATGATAATAGGAGATGGAGAGGGTACCTATTCTCAGTTTGCTACTTGATTTGTTGGGATCCATTTATTATAGAGCTACATAGACCAGACAGGGTGACTTGGTAGTATAGAGTATAGTAGGACATCCCCATGGGACCATAGATGTTCAGATGGGTTAGCTAAGAGTCTAGGGTGATATGGGGTGAGACGATCATGGTGGAGTAAGCATGGCAGATGTGGGATGTAGTCTTGATGATGTGATATCCATGGAGGGGAGGGCCAAAGGATACAAGGACGATGGTATGATATTCTGCAAGTGGGCCGAACATAGACCAGGGAGGATTATGACTATGGAGCCAATTTTTGGTGCATTTGGATTTGGTTCAGATGATGAGAGGGAGTTAGTGAGGCCACAAAGGAGGAGGAGAGTCGACAGGTAGAGGAGAGGGGGAGATGGTGACATGCAGATGCAGGAGGCAGGGGGAGGATCAGGATATGGACATGGATGCGCCAATGGTGGACCCATTGGCAATAGTGATTTAAGTGCCACCACCACCAGAGGACCCCACAGTGTTATTGACATGATCCCTAGGCAGGCTAGGGATAGCAGAGCATAGACTTAGAGAGTCAAAGGAAGATAAAGATAGATTATAGATGGAGATGGGGAGACTCCAAGTTGAGGTGGAGCGATTGCAAGCAACACAGGGGGATGGGGACAAAGCCTTTGGGTAGTTAGCGAATGAGGCAGTAGAGAGGTTACATGAGGTGTAGACGGAGAGAGACGATTTGTGTGATTTTCCCTCCCTTGTATTGTAAATGTAACTACAATGGGGAATTTTTTTTGTAGCTGTCAAATGAAGGTGTGACATGTGTACATTCTAGCCCAAGGCTTGTTTTCTCCTTCATTTCTATAAGAAGGAATTAATGACCAGATATAGGGGGTTCTAATTTCTAGGAAGGCTCTTAGCTTTATGTTTTGGCTATGAAAGAGGCTATGTACTGTAATTGTTGAATGTTAAGGGTAAAGGTCCATATGCTACAAATCCATTTATTGTAATGCTCCTGTAACTTGAATGCACAAATATGAATGCATAATGTTATGTGATTGTCTCCATATCTGGGATGTAACACCTTTTGAATTAAAATAACAAGGCTATTGAGGTTATTTAAGCACATTTGTTTTTATAGTTATCTATTTTTTTTCTTTCCATTCAAGGAGTGGTGTAACTCTTTTCAAGTAGGCAATAAGGGTGTTGTATTTTCATGTGGACTTCTAAGTAGAATTTCATGACAGGATTAAGTAGATCTTTGTCCCATAATGTGATGAAAGTTTTTTGGTCATCAAGATTACATGTTATAATATTATGATATGAGGTATGATATGTGAATTTGTAGCCCAAGGTAGGAAATGGTCTTGCATAGTTGTCTTTCCCCATTCTCAGAAACAATCTTTAAATTCAAACAACCTTTTAATGTTTCTAGAAATGCAATGTACTTCCATATTCTCATGCTCTAAATCTTGAATATTGTAAAGGAGTAACCAAACCCTTGAAATATTCCATTTATTGAGAATTTACATGAGAGTTCATCTATTATTTGCATTGTACATGGTCATTTGGTTGCATAAATTCATAGGTACATTGTGTGGGATTACCCTACTAGGTTTTGTAGAACCTGAAGTGTAGAAGAGAAAAGTGTAAAATCCATCTCCTGTTTGTTGGCCACTAATCTTGAAGCTCTTATGCATAAGGATTGGCTCTCCTTTAGAGAATTTCAATGTTCAACTGGAAAAAAAACCAACACCTATCTTTGAGATAGGACCGTATTATGTTTTGGTGACCGACTTGTTGAATTTATTGTTTATCTTCTTCCCGACCAACCTAATTGAGGTTTTGAAGAATTATGGTGAATATAAATGCAAGATCATTTCAGATACAACAAGGTGGATAAGTGTACATGTGTGTAAGAAGAAAGTGTGGGTTGTATTTGAATATCTCACAAAAGAAGTGTGAAAGTGAGAAAGATAGATTTAGATGTCCTATAATGCCCTAGTTAGCATAGTGTTACGATGACAAATATTGTAATATTTTTCTAAATTTATATATTTCTCTCAGATAGTGAATCTCATTAGGTCCTTGTATCTTTCCCTTGAAGTTGTATTAGCTTCAATTTTGCAAGTCGTTTGTGCCTTTATCTAAGGTAGTACACCTTAGTTTGTAGGTCATTTTTTACAATGAGCCTTTATATTGTGAGTTAACTCTCAACATTGCTTTTCCCTTATTGGGTTTTCCATGTGTGGATGCTAAAATCTGCAAATGGTTAGCTTAAAATACAGCAACATTTAAACATCCCTATGGAATAATAAGTCATGTTAATCATGCCATAAATGAGATAAGGGAAACCAAATAAAAGCATACAAAAACATGACATTAAACCTATCCCATATTGGATTGGTGTCACATGTGCTAGTGACCCTTTCCCAATCCTTGATTGATAGCTTAAGATGAAAATGCTATGAAGATGGTGGAGTGATGATGAACAAAATCAGTTCTCCATTGGAGAGTGACTTTGCATGAGTGATTGTGGAGGTTGTGAAGGATTTGCTTGAGGATGAGGCTTGCATTTAAAGATTTTCAAAAGGCTAAGTGTTGAAAATGGACCAATGTGGGATCAAAAACAAGCCAATGAGTTGAGGACACTTGTCATCATGTGATTAGTTGATGTATATGCAAGATTTGGGAAGAGTGCCCAAGAGGGGGAATTTTTGAATTCAAATTTGCAATAAATTTTGAGAGGGGGACAAGAAAGAAGAGCAATAAATGCCCTATTTGACTTGTCATGTTGAGGGAAAATGAGGTTTTAATAAATCAATAAAATTGATTTATTGTGCAAGTGGCTAGGTATAGATAATGCAAGTGGGATGTGATTAACATTAGATTAGGATTAGATGATGATCATGCTGATTAATGCTGATTAGATGAGTTGACATTTTGGACTTTGATAATTGATTTATTTAAATCAGAAAATGATGAAATGTAATTTAGGATTTGATTTAAATGGATTCCTGATTTATTTAATTAAATGGATGATGCAAAATGAAGGTTGAATGATAATGTTTATTTGATTATTTAATGAATGGATTAAAGGTGATGAATGGACCTAATGCAACATCTAGTTCGGTTGATAAATGATCCTGATCAAATGCAGAATGTAAATTTTGCATGTCTACATTTTGCCCCTCTTTGAAGCAATGTACTTGTTGCGTTGGTTCAAAGAATAAACTTGCCGTGATCGAAATTTAAAAATTTCATGATTTTTCGGATGCCCCAGCGGAAAGAAGTACACTGGTACATTTCCCCCTCGAGAGATCGAGCGAAAAGATTCGATTTGAGGGTCGATCTCGCGATAAAGAGGTTCAAAATGGATGGTTATGGATGACGATGCAAAGATGATTTCAAGATGCTTAGAATAACAAATCTATATTATTCTAAACAAATTAAATGATGATATGATATGAGATGGATGGGATGGATGATGTGATATGCTGTGATTAT
>VDFB02140509.1:0-26224 GCA_007258455.2 Sequoia sempervirens
GGCCTGAGAGAGGGAGAGGGGGTTAGGAGAGAGAAACTTGAGAGAGAGTAGAGGGTAGAGGTTTTAAGGGTTAAGGGTAGATGGGAGAGAGATAGGAGTGATAGAGTGAGAGACTTGGGAGAGAGAGAGTGGGAGAGAGGGAAATAGATAATATTTAAATATTTTATATATTAGAAATATATATATATTTAAATATTTATACATAATAATGTAATATATTGTATATTAAATACATAATTTGGTAAGAGATTATCATAAATTGTATATTATATATTATAGTATAAACTATATTGTATATTATATATTAAATTATAAACTTTATTGTATTTTTTAAAGCATATATTATAAATTGTATAAGTACATTTGTTAAACTCATATCTAAAACATATTGGATATCGAATTCAAATTGGATATTAGATTCAAATCAGATATCCGATATATCTGATATGTCTAACACAAAATTTAATACCTAGTGATTAGCCTCAAGCTTGCTTTGTAATTTGGTTTAAACCTACCAATCCTAAGAAGTCAACAATAAAAACGTGTTTAATAGCTTACCTTGCTTTTCTAGACTTCGCCCATGTGGCTGATGACTTTTTTTTACCCAAAATTGATGAAATGAAAAGGGTTTGTAAAGGAGTTTCTCAACTTTCCACCAATATAAATTATACTTTACTTTGAATCTAATAAATAATTATTATTCATTTTCTATTAGAATTATGACTAAAGTCCTTATTGATAGGCTGATTGGATGTCTATAGCTTTCAAATCAGACAATTATTTTGAATCCAAAACATGCATCACATTATATGCTTCACATAATATAGATTAAAATAAAATGAATTTCATGAAATTTGACCGTTAAAGGACGTGACATACGAAGTTTTATATTTTAAAATTTGTAAAAAGAATTCATAATTAATTATTTTACTTCAAAAAATTACAAAAAATATGCATCACAAATTGACATGAGAGCTACAAAAGTCTACTTATATAGAATATTATGTGGTCATTATCATTTTATTATGGTTAGGTGGTGAGAGACAAACACCTACTTCTTATTTTTTCCTAAAATTTATAATTAATGCATTGAAATTTCGCTTTCTCACCAAATAGATTTAAAAAAACCTAGGTAGCTCTTAGAAACTACATTCAATTTGCCACAGATTCTATTCTTACATGTTTTTGAAATAATATAGATAACTTATTCAAATTTTTATGTCAAGTTTCCTAGCTATGATTTTTCTAAATTTTCATTGCCACTTAAGGGCTTGATTTTTCCATGATGATCATGAACATACCCTCCTACATAATCCTCACATACCATAAGAAAGAGATCATACATATTGTTGCATTTACATACATACAAGTCCATTATTCATATTGCATCACATCATAACCATAATGAATCTATAACATCGTAAAAAATACAATAAAGGTAAATTAAGTGCATACATCCATACATCATAACATAGAAAACAACATATATAAGAATAAACCATATAATATAAATCCATAATGTATCATGACATATAAATCATCTCATAATCATATAAATGCATCACATCATAAGCATCACAATCTATCACATAGGCATGCATATAACATAGGAACATAAATAATGTAATTCACTGCTAAAATCATGCATCTTGCATATATATATCAAAAATGGTGTCATAGTAAAATATCATGATGTATCTCAAAATGGAGCTCATAGGCTCAAAATAAAAAATATCACTATCCAATACATGTATAAAATAAGGCTATCCTAAGTTGTCCATATCTCCTAATGTAGATGGTCCTAAAGAGGAAGGTCTCCTACTATGGCTATGATCTTGAAACCCTATCTCCTTATCTTGATGGTCGGCCATATGGAGAGGGCCTAGGCTGAGAGTATCCTCCACCACTCTCAGTCTGGTGAGAGTGTGACCTACTATGGCTTTTGGTTTGTGTGTAGCTCAATTCCCTCTATGTCGATTTCACCTAACACTCATAAATCATTGTAGTATCAATCATCCTATCCTACCTGGAAGAACTAATGGCCTAGCTTGGCCATAGGTCTATTGATAGTCAAAATAAAATTTAGATATTATTGTTTGACACTTTTTCTCCTAATGATGGACATGTCTCTCCCAATGGTGAGCCTATCCACCTCAACCTGTAATCTCTAGATCCATTCATCCATAGCCTGGATTCATGCCTACAAATCTATGATATGTTGATCAACCAACATGTCTCCCTCTACCTCCTCCATAGCCTCCAAAATATTCACATCTTGATAGCCCTCACTTAGATCCTCTCCCATCACAATCCCCTCCTGAACTACTCTCTCCTCCTCTCCCATATCCTCCTCCCCCATCTACTTGACCTCCTACATGGCCACCTCCTGCTCTCCCTCTGGTTTGGATCCCTCCTACTTTTCCTTGATCCAAAAACCCTCCTACTTGGCCTCCTCCTTGATAGGTGAGAGCTTTCTAACTACTCTTTATCCTCTACCCCTCCTCCTCCTGACCCTTCTTCCCTTGTCTCCCCTACCACAATCTTCACCATCATCACTTGTGCCTCCTGTACCTCAATCTCCTCCCCTCCCCTATTCGCTATCCTTGAATCTATCACATAAACCTCTATCCCTCCACTCCACTAGGGAAGACTGATCTTGATAAGTCAATGGATAAGGCTTGTGCATGACCAACCACACATTGTACTCGAGCATCACCCCCACATCAGTAACCTCTAAACCAACACCCCATTAAATAGGCTATAAAGTTTCAATATCTTGCTCTTTGATCATTATGTTGATCATTTGTCCCCACTAAGTGATCTTTCGCAAGGACCTAGCAAACTCAATTGTACCAATGTGAAGCCCTTGGAACTCCCTAAATTTTTTGAGCACCCACTCTAGAAGGTACCACTTGATAATGTGTAATGATTGCATGGTCCTCCCAATTAGATAACATTCCCACTAACAATAGGGAAAATTCTCTTTGTCATCCTTCCATGGCTAACAATCCTAATACAGTCAAAACAAATGAAGTAAGAAAACCAATGGCATGATGCCAATTCCCTACATCACCAACCCTAGTCTATGTGACTACTCCTCCATACAAGAACACATATTGCATCCTTGATCCTAGATATCTCCCAAAAGGAGGTCAAAACATAAGAATGTGCTCCCAAGCCTAGATCATAAACAATATTGTCTCATAATTGATGGATTTTTCCCCTCTATAGGAAAATTATGCAACTAAAAGTATAACATGGCTAGAAGGCATGCCCCCCACACATACAACATCCCATGAGTCATCATGCCAATCAACATATCTCCCCATCCAATAGGTAATCCATTTCCTTGTCGATTAGGAATGACCATCCCCCCATCATAATGCATAGAACCACAATGATTCTCTCATATCTATGAGATATCACATCCCATCGGATCTCATATTCCTCTATTTCTAGCTTCACAATTTCCTCGTAATCAAACAACCTATGGATGGCACCAAACCCATACTTGGGATCATACAAAAACTGCTCCCCATGAATTAGAACTTGCATAATCCACCATACATCCTCCAATTCCAATGTGGGGCCTCTAAGTGCCACCTCTTAGCTAGCACAGTCAGTGATCCCCTGTTAGCCCTAATCATGGGCATGAAAGTAGCATCGTATAAGCTAATGGGATGCAATTGATCTCTCTCATCGTCAAGTAGTTGATCTCATTGTTTGAAAGTAGATGACCAACTCTCTCGAGCATAAATGGGGTTGTATCTCACCTATGATCACAAGAAAGCACATTGCATCAATTGAAAACTCTAGCCAACCCTATTTGACCTCGATCGCAGAAGAATTTTTTTCCAAAACTAGGGAAAAAACCTAATCAAGAAAATATGTTACATTGTTTAACAAATGTGACTCACTATTCAATTGCCTCAAATGGCCTATCAAATGCAAATCACTAGGAAATTGTGCCATGCATTTACATATTTGATTTACAAATTCAATTACATTGTACGATCTAATACATGCATCACACAAATCACTTATAGTATACAAACTAGCAATTGTGTCACATCAATACACATGCATCGCATAATACCTCACATGTGACTCACAATGTCACTTGCATCATTCCAAACCACATTTTTGTTACATAAATCACATGTGTTGCACTTATTAGTTACATCACAATACATTTGACAAACCCGAACTAGCAAATGCATTGCATTGAGTATATTCGGCGAACTTCCCCATTTGCAATGAATGTGATAACAAATGCAACACACAACGTGCATTGCGTCTACTTTCCCTCATTACATTGCATCCTTGGAGCCCTCTAGTTGTTTGTAGGTACAAACTATGAATTTTTCATGTGAGGAGTGTGGTACGAGCGATATCTTAACATCTTTGTAACAAAGTTACTATCAGAACTCACGATTCACTCTAGTAAAAAGACACAAACGACCAATTTTATACCCAAAATCCTATTTATACCCCCATAGGGTAGGGTTTCTACTAGACCCATCCAATTTTGAGTCCAAAACCCTAATGTGAATATCCTAAAGGTTTTGAAACTAAAGTCTTTTTATTGTAAATGTCTTTTGTTTATCAAAATAACTTTTCCAAATTTTTTGAACGTTTTTCAAAATTTGCAAAATTTTCTAAGGGGGCATAGGTCCATCTCATCTTCATCATGGCACAAGATTGTATCAAAGAGGGGAAAATAAAGACACTAAAAAAGTATCCTAGGCCTACAAACACCATTTTCCATATCAAATCCCCTTCTTCCCTACCTAATTAAATAATTTACTTATTTAATTATGGTCTAAAGTCATATTTCTTCTATTAATTAATTCACTTTCCCATTTTATTCTTCCTTGACTAATTAATATTTATTTAATTGCATCACTAATTAATTATTTATTTATCTCCAATAAGCGTTGAATCAATTTTCATTCGCTAGCTATGGTTGTCTACAATATTTTGGGCTTAAGAGCAATTAGTGTAAAGGAGGAGCCAACTTCATCATTCGATGTTCTATGAATTGGTTTATCAGTGTGACAAGGTGAACTTAGAGGCAGCTTGTTTCATGTCCCATTGATATGTCGATGGTAGGGAAATAGTGTTGATATGTGGTGACTAATCATGCAAATATTGTACTTTCATAATGTATCCTCATAGGGGTTTGGGGGTGCAACACCCACAAAAAAATCCCCATTAACGCATCAATATTTTCCTATTGACACGTCAAATGAAAAAGACCTTGTAAAACCCTAATTCTGAAGCTTCCAAAAAGCTTGTTATAAGCAGTTGGGGTGTAAGTTGCGGTGTGTGTGATTCATGAGATTGTAATATGCTTTTCATTGGATAATAAAATCATTGGGTGGTTGAGTTTCTATGGATGTAGCTTATATTGGCTGAACAACGTTAAATTTCTATGTTGATCTCTTTTGTGTCATTCTTCATTTTTATCTATGGGTTATTCAATCTGCATATAATTGTTAATGTTTATTGCTTCAATTTTCCTAAACCCTAACAACTGGTATTAGATTCATATGTATTTCGGTTGATTAGCAAAAAACCTCTAGATTTGAGTGGGAACAATGGAATAAGGAAAATTCAAGGTTGAAAATTTCAATGACCAGAATTATCAATTATGGAAGATGTAGATGGAAGATTATTTTGTACCAAAGGATCTATGATGACCATTGCAAGGAAAAGAAAAGAAAGATGCTATGATGTCTGATGAACAATGAGATATTTTGGATAGAAAGGAATTGGGAACCATTCAGTTGTGCCTAACACCATTTGTGGAATTCAATATAACAAAAGAAAAGACAATAGTGGATTTGATGGAACATTTGGATAAATTATATGACAAGGCCTCAGCCCCAAATAAGGTATTTCTCATGAAGCGTTTGTTTAATCTAAAAACATGATTGAAGGTGGATATGTGATAGATCATTTAAATGAGTTTAATACAATTACTAATCAATTAAATTTTGTAAAAGTAAATTTTGATGAGAGGTGAGGGCTCTTGTTTTTATGTTCTTTTCAAGAAAGATAGAATAGCTTGCTAATGGTTGTAGGTAACTCTATCTTTGGTTCAAATACATTTAAATTTGATGATGTTGTTGGTATTATCCTTAGCGAGGAAATGTGATAGAAAAGCACCAATGAGACTTCAACATTGGGTAATGCTTTGACTATAGAGAATAGGGGAAGAACAAAGGGGAGAGGAAAAAGCCCAACAAATCATAGGAAGTTACAAGGGAAGTTGAAGAAAGGTAGATCTAAATCCAAAGGAAGAATGGATTGCTGGCACTATGGAAAGCCAAGTCACTTGAAGAGGGATTGTTGGTCTCAGAAAGGAAAACAAGGAGATAGACAACATGTTGACAGTAAGGAAGCTAATGTTGCAATTAATAAATTCTTGGATGCTTTAATTATATGTTTAGAAAATGTTAATGATTCATGGGTAATAGATTTAGGGGCTTCATTTCATGCCAGACCCCATAGGAAATATTTTGTAGATTATGTTCAAGGTGATTTAAATGGATAGGCATATTTGGGTGATGATGAACCCTATCATATTGTTGGAAAAGGAAAAATAAAAATTAATTTGAAAAATGGAAATGAATGGTTGCTACAAGAGGTAAGGCATGTTCCAAATTTTAGAAGAAAATTAATCTCTGCAAGACAACTAGGTAGTGATGGTTGCATAGTTACCTTTACAGACAAAGTCTAGAAGGTCACTAAAGGTGCATTAGTAGTGGCCAAAGGTGAAAAGGTAGGCACATTATATTTTTGTATTGGTAATACTTATTCTACCTTAGCTACTATAGAAACAATTGCTACTAAGATAGTTAGAGCACTTGCTGCAAGAACAGAAACAAAATTGTGGCACCATGGACTTGGGCTCATGAGTGAGAAAGGGATGAAGATCCTTCACTCCAAAAAGTTGCTAGTAGGTCTAATGAAAATTGACTTGGAGTTATGCAATAATTGTGTTTATGGAAAACAAAAAGATTCTGATTTCTCAAATTTGGGAAAGAGAAGAGTGAGAAATTAGAGCTTGTGCATTTAGATGTATGGGGACCTGCTTAGGTATCTTCTCTTGGTGTCTCTTGTTATTATGTTACTTTTATTGATGATGCAACTAGGAAAACATGGGTGTATTTCCTAAAACAAAAATCAAAAGTATTTGAAACTTTTAATAAGTGAAAAGGTTTGGTTGAGAATGAGATAGGAGAAAAGTTGAAGTGTCTCAAATCTTATAATGGAGGTGAGTATTGCAACAAAGAATTTGAAAATTATATTCAGATAATGGAATCCATAGGTAGAAAATAGTTCCTAGAACCCCACAAGAAAATGGTGTGTCTGAGAGGATGAATAGGATCATTATGGAGTATGCAAGGAGCATGATATATTATGTTGGACTACCCTTACAGTTTTGGGCAGATGTTGTACATACCACTATTTATTTAATAAATAGAGGACCTTCAAATCCTTTGTATGGGGTGGCATTCTAGAGGAGGCATGGATGGATAAAAAGGTGAACTATTCATTTTTGAAAACCTTTGGTTGTGAAGCTTTTGTCCATGTTGATATTGAAATTAGAACCAAGCTTGAGGCTAAGTCTAAAAAATATACCTTCATAGGATATCGAGTAGATGAATTTGGTTATTGATTATGGGATTATGAAAATAATAAAATCATTAGGAGTAGAGATGTTATATCCAATGAGAAGGTCATGTATAAGGATGGGCTATAGGAAAAGAAGCATAAACATGCCAAAAAGGAATATATGGTGTTGGATGAGATTCAAAAATATAAAATGCTAGTGGTACTTGATGCTCAACAACAATGAGTTATCCCATAAACTTCTACAAGTGTTAGACATTCTAGAAGGATAACTAGACCTTCAGAAAGATTTTCTCCATCATTATATTCTATATTATTAACTAATTTTGGCGAACCTGAAGGTCATGAAGAAGCAATGCAAGTAGATACCAAAAAGTAGTGGGAGCTAGGAATAAAAGAGGAAATGAATTCCTTGCTATAAAATCAGACTTGGGACTTAGTCTAATTACCTGCAAGTAAAAGAGCATTGCCAAATAAATGGGTTTAGAGGTTGAAGGAATAAGATGGAGGCAAGAGAAAATATAAGGCCAGACTCATGGTAAAAGGTTTTGCATAGAAAAAAGGTATAGGTTTTGATGAAATGTTTTCTTTGGTTGTAAAGATGAATTCTATTAGAACTATTTTAAGTCTTGTGGCTGCAAAAGACTTCCATCTTGAACAACTAGATGTGAAAATAACATTTCTCCATGGGGATTTGGAAGAGGAAATATACATGTAGCAACAATAGGGATATGAAGTCAAGGGTAAGGACGAAATTATTGTGTGGGCTAAAGAAGAGTTTGTATGGCTTGAAGAAAGCACCTTGACAATGATATTTGAAGTTTGATAGTTTTATGGATGAACAAGGTTACAAAAGATGTCATTCTGATTATTGTGTTTATTTTAAAAAATTGGATAATGGCAGCTATATTATCTTGTTGATTTATGTTGATGACATGCTTGTTATCGGGTCTAACATGAAACATATTAATGAAATTAAGCATAAATTATCAAATTCATTTGCTATGAAGGATTTGTGTACTACAAAAAAAATCCTTGGTATGAGGTTCACACAGGACAAGACAAATAGAAAATTATTTTTGTCTCAAAGTGAGTATGTAGAGAATGTGTTGAAAAGGTTTAACATGTAGAATGAAAAAGTAGTTAGTACACCTTTCCCTATTCATTTTAAGTTGACAAAGGAGATGTGTCCAAAGACACAAGAGGAGGAAGAAAAAATGTCTAACATACCATATACATTAGCAATTAGTAGCTTGATGTATGCAATGGTATGCACAAGGCCAGATATTGCACATGCAGTGGGAGTTGTGAGCAGGTCTATGAACAATTTGGGAATGGAACATTGGAATGTGGTAAACTAGATTCTCCAATATTTGAGAGGTACTACTTCAAAGAAACTATGTTTTGGAGGAACAAATTCTACTTTAAAAAGATATGTTGACTTTGATCTCGCAAGTGATATTGATAGCAAGAGGAGTACTACAATGTATGTTTTTACTATAGGAGGTACTACAATAAGTTGAATTTCAAGGCTGAAAAAGGTTGTTGCACTTTCAACCACTGAAGCTGAGTATGTTGTTGCTATGGAAGCTAGTAAGGAGATGATTTGGTTACAACATTTTCTAGAGGAATTGGGACAATGACAAGAAGATATCCCTTTGTACATTGATAGCTAGAGTGTCATTCATCTCATTAAGAATTCAGCTCTGCATTCAAAAACTAAGCATATACAACTCAGATACCATTTCTTCTAGTTATTTTTGGAGGATGGATAGTTAAAGCTGGAGAAAATTCACACAACTGAGAATCCTACAAATATGTTCACAAAGGTAGTTACATGGGATCAACTAGATTTCCTTACTAGTTTCCATTGGCCTTCACGACTAATAATGGTGGATATAAGAAACCAATCAGACCTATGATCCACTTGGAGCTCCAAGTGTAGTGGTGTCATCCAGGATCAATCTTCAAGTGGTAGATTGTTTGGTGTGGAGCCTAATTAGTCTCCAAGTGGAATATTGTTGATATGTGGCAACTAATCATGCAAATATTGTACACTCGTAATGTATCCCCATTGGGGATTGAGGCTAGGCTAGGCCCCAAGCAAGGGTTTTGGGGTGTAGCCCCCAAATAATAATTTCCTCATTAACACTTCAAGGTTTTCCTATTGACACATCAAATGAAAAATTATGGAAGCTTCCAAAAAGCTTCTTATAAGTAGTTGGGATGTAAGTTGCGGTGTGTCTAATTCACAAGATTGTAATCTACTTTGCACTGGATAATAAACTCATTGGGTGGTCGAGTTTATGTGGATGTATCCCATATTGGGTGAACCATGTTAAATTTTTGTGTTGATCTCTTTTGTGTGATTCTTCATTGTTATTTATGGGTTATTAAATCTGCATATAATTGTTAATGTCTACTGCTCCAATTTGTCTAAACCTTAACAAATAGTAGTAAATAGGTGCAAGGAAGTCACTTTGGAAGGAGGTTCACTTGTCGACGAGATGACATTTGAATTCCCTTTGACAGAGCAATAAGGTGTATTGGGGTAGTGGCGATACTTTAGCCTAATGAGAATACGTGTCCCTTCGATATTTCGATATCGGGTAGAAAAACATGTTTTAGCATGAGATCATGAGGAGTTT
Organism: Sequoia sempervirens; assembly: GCA_007258455.2. Lineage (NCBI taxonomy): Eukaryota > Viridiplantae > Streptophyta > Pinopsida > Cupressales > Cupressaceae > Sequoia > Sequoia sempervirens. The sequence goes on from VDFB02140509.1 coordinate 10,290, forward strand.
GTTCGATATTCGATAAAAGGACAACCCAAAACCCTGCAACAAACTTTCAAGGAGGTTGTGGTATGGGGGATGAAAATTGCAAGCCCACAATAGTTCATGTAGGAGGCTGGTAGTATGGCGGTAACTCGTGAGCCCCATAATGGTAATTTGGAAGGATTGCAATAGAGCGGTGTTGGTGGTATTGTAGTGAATAATTAACGATGAAGTGGCAGTGACATGGATGGAAAGATGGCAATATGCAATTGGATGACAAGTCAATTCACGTCTTTGTTGGGAATTGTGAATGTTGATGAGGATGGTGATCAATGAGAGGGTGAATATTAGTGTGACATGGAATTGCCTTAGCCCAATAACATAGTGTCTATCTGATGGTGAGGTGCAAAGATGGGGAACAATGGCATGTTGGAAAAGACTAAAAAGACAAGAAGGAAACCATTCTAGTTGTTGATTGGAGGAAGTAGTGGTACTAGGGAAAAATGAGTGAAAGAATTAAATGAAGATCAAATTACAAGAAACCATAGATAGTTGATGTGGTTATAATGAAAGAAAATTTCTTGTTGGAGAAAAGGATATAAACCATCAAGACAAGAAGATGGGGGGGCTAGTTAGGAAGAAGAGAGCTGATGAGGAAGGAGGAGAGAAGTTAGGGCTAAGAGACTTGAATGTAAGGCCATGAGAGCCTAGAGTAGATTTTGGATCAGATTTGTAGATTTGCAAATGATGTAATGAGATAGCCCATGTACTAAGATTGTAATGTCATTTCAGTAATAAAATAAAATATTTAGTTGCTGTTTCATTTTGTTGTGCAAACCTATGTGTTGTGTGTGTGAGTTTTGGCCTGTAAGAGGAGAACCCTTCATTAAGTGGTATTAGAGTTGAGTACCCCTTCATCAATTTCATGATATTTTGTGCTTTTAATGAATTCTTAGTTAACATTTCAATGATTTCATTGGACAACCTCCAACACATGTTCAGGTAGTCTATATAAAAATTGCAAAGGAAAAAGTTAGTAGCACTATCCTTTCATGTATACCACGTGTGTCAATTCAAATGTGGGTGTATAGACCACATTAGGGTTGACTAGAGGCTTTAGTGTCTCACATTTTTCATTATACCATGGCTATTCACCGAGTCACTATGAGGTACATTGTATTTAGAAGCTTAAGACTAGTTGTCCATTGTGTTGAGTCATAGTAGTGCATCGAGATAGCATCATCTTGACAAGTTACTTAACATATGCGATCCCTGGTTGAGGTGTAAGATGTCTTTCTAGAGTTCACACTCTTTCAAGGCTAGGGGTATCAAGGTGGTACATGACCTTGAAATACCCTATTCATCCACTCCTTGGATATGGATTAACCTTTTAGTGGTAAGCCTATTATGAGGAGATGTTCCTTTATTACTACTAGCTAGGTTGTCCTTGACTGACATGTCTTATTTTTGCTAAACCAATGATACAATTTTATTGAATTCTTGTGGAAAGAGAACTCACACAATCATCTTATCACCTCACCAAGTTAGTTTACATGTTGTATTATGTGTTTTTCAACTTGCAAATTCAAGAAAATTAGGTAAAATGGACCTTTTAAAGATCCCCTGAGCAGACTGATGTATTTTCTTGACAGTGTGATACTTTTGCATAAATTAGTGCTTCCATTTTTATTAAAATGATGCTTCAATTTGAACATCAACATTTTTGCACATATCGATGCATTTTCCATGATTTTTTTTTTGAACGACACTTTTTTTCAGTAGTATGACACTTTTGTTTGAACATCAACACTTCTACAAAATACTGACACTTTTGTAGAACAATGTAGTTCTTTTGCTTGATAGTTTAGTGCTTTTGCATAATTTGATCAAACAATAAACAATTTTTAAATAAAAATGGTTGTATTCTGGTTCCAAAAAATCTACATTTGCAAAAAAAATTATACTGAGACAAAACCAATTGTGGCTCACTTATATGTTCACTCATCAAGCATCACAATGTCCATATTTTTCAACATCTTGATCTTATCAATGTTGGAAAGTATTAGCGTATACATTCGATGGTAGGTGGCAGGTAGGTTTCTAAACTATCTAACTGCTTATACCAATTGTCGTCAACAATTCAATCAGTTATATTTAGGTAGTTATGCATCTGCATCTTATTTGTATCCTACATACTGAAACGAATGATCAATCAATGTTTTATGCATTCTTGACCCACATAAGATATTAGAGCTATGTCTAGACTGTATTTTATGTTTTTAAAATATAGAGCATTGTTGGACATTTGAAGATCCTCTGTTTCATGAAAAATCCTGGGTGTGATGCTTGCAAGTGCTAGGAATGGATGTGTGAAGGAGAATCTGTAGAGAAGCAATAGAGAGCTATGGGCCGATTATAGCTCCAACTTGGTTATCACTGAGTTTTGGTTATAAATTCTTCACATATGGTGAAAGAATGTTTCACAGTAAATGACATGGTTTTGGCTTCATTGCCATGCCTTTATATATGAAAGCATATGGGATACGAGTACAAAATTTTGGAAAATTAATACTTTTGTTCAGTGGGAGACAGAGATCAAGCCCACATAAGTTTTTTTGAGAAAGGAGTGAAAGGTTTCATAATTGATTCTTTGATAGAAGATGTTTTTGTTAATGTTTCCAAAATTATGGTTGCTCTCATAAAAGGTGTCAAGTTGTTAATCCTGAATTAGGAGGAATTGTTGAAGTCTGATTGACTCTCTGAGCCATACAAAGGAATTGAAAATTATTTTGGCCAAACAATCAAGGATTAAGGTATGGAGAGATACTTAATATTTTGATCATGAGACAAGGTGGTAGTGTTCCATCATTGCAAAAAAGCTCGAGTTCTTCAATTGCAACTTTCATTGTGGAATATTTATGCAATCTATCAATCATTGAAAAAGGTAATCAAGTAGTCTATCTTATTACTATTAGTTTTCAGAAAAGTGCATTCCAAAATATTAAAACAATTGTTGAATATCTTGTAGATGAGTTCATCAATTTTTCCTATGGATCTTTAAATACTTATGCAATAAAGAAGAAAGATGAAATTGATGAAGCATTGATCCTTTTTCATTTTCATGTAGGATTTCCATTGAATGTGAAAAGGAAACCAAAGTTTTGTTTTGTTTAACTTCTATGCCTAAAATCTATTGTTTAAGGCATTCAAACTAGAGAGGAAAGGAGGTCTTTGGAGTAACAAAACAATTCTATTTTGGAGGTTGCTAAAGTTTGATACGGGCAAGCCATTGTACTTTATTGTTTTCATTTTCTTGTTCACTCGCCTCCTAAGATGCATGGAGAAAGTTAAGATTTGAATTGGGAGTTTGACATAAATTGAAGGCACTTGTTGTGTGTGGATCGAAGAGTGATCTATTTGTCTATCTTGAAAATTTTGAAATGCAATAGAAGTTCATTCATAGTTATTAGTAGAGTCATTGAGAATATGAGATCATAGATTTTAGTTGCATCATCTCATGTTGAGTAATTTTATGTATGCAAATGGTTGAATATGATTTTTTTTCATTCTGTTAATCTTGGTTAATGTCATGTTATGGAGATTGTGAGTGACTGGTGATTTGTAATTTAGACATTCACATTGGTTAGTCAGTTTTTTTATCATGGCCATACATATTATTTGTCTTGACTTGGATTTTTGAGAGTGTATACCTATGGTAGGTAAGGATATTAATGGTGATAATTACATGTCTCTAGTGGAAGCTTTGAATTATTAGTTTATCAATGGAGTAATTGGTCAAGAGTCTATTATATCTATTACTCCTCCATCAAAGGTTGCAATACTTCTTTTGGTGCTATTTTTTGGAGAACAAGAACTAATAGGATCTATTGGAGGCCAGTGGCACTGAAGGATGGAGGAATTTCTCTCATCTCATAGCTTCTCACTTTGAGATGATGCTTTGCATGAGAAGCATTTTTGTCTTTAAGTTTTTGGCTTTTCCTTGTTGTTGCTGGAAGATTTGAAGAATACATATATTGTGAAGTTTGATTTTTGGAGATAGGTAAGTTTTTTGGTGTAGAGCTCAGTATGGATGGTTTTCTTGTGAGCACTCAAGGTTGTGATCAAGAATTATACCCTTTTGAGGGTCATCAGACAACTTGATAGAGCCATGTGTTTGGAGAGATCAATATGGATTGTTGTCAAATAATTTAGGAATTTGTGATTTAGGACTTCATGGGAGGAAGAACTTGGGAATTTAACTAGGGGATACACCTTTCCAAGGGTCATGAGATAGCTTGATGGAGCTTCACCTGATTCAGGATTTATCTTTTCAAGGTTGATCTTCACAAAGATGTATATATATTGTAATCAACAAGTTTTGGTATATAAGCCTTAATGGGGGTCCCTTAATAAAGTGAATTAAATATTTTATGGGATACATTTATAGGAACAATGAATTAATGGGGGGAATGTTGGAAAATATTAGCATATTACATTGTATGGTGGGTGGTAGGAAAGTTTTTGAATTGTGTAACTGCTTATACAAATTGTCATCAATTGTTCAAGCAGTTATGTTTAGGTAGTTTTGCATCCACATCTTATATGTATCCTACATACTAAAATGAATGATAAATGAATTATTTATTCTTTATTGACCCATAATCAAAATTCACTTGTGTTACTTGATTCAAAACACACAACAATAAATTGTATGCTCATTATTTTTATCAAATCAATTCTTAAGTATCAACCATTAACACATCATAGAAGAGATTTTTTTTATCAAAATCACTCGGTCTTATCAAATATATATCTTAAGTTTTTAAAATGAATCAACATCAACATTACAACATCTAACTTCACATAACAACTTGAAAAATTTGGCAGCAAACTAATTAGACTAAGTTTTCAAACATCAACTACTTTAACTCTATGTTTAGAAACAATATGTTTCTAGACATTTAGTTGAATTAGTGCACATATTTTTTGGACAATTTTACCTTGAAGTCACAAGTCTACTCTCAAGGTTTATAAGTTCATAAACATCATGATCAAAACACATCAATAAAACTTGAGTCTAGGTTATGGTCAAAAATTGAAAGTTTCATGTCATTCATCTCTTCACAACATCATACATCATTTTTCCAAAACATATTAGGGGGTATTTGATAAATAGATTTTAATCAACTAAAGAATTCAAACAATTTGATTCACAACACACAACTCCTAAGTTTTATACATGTTTTATGGTTACAACAAGGGCACAACATAAGAAAAATATGGAGTTAAACCCTAGAGGTTTAAACACAACCATCATAAAAATTTCTAATGAACCTACCTTTGGGACACTTGATTATTATCCTAGAGGATTTTCCACTCCACCAAAAAACCTAACACCATTTCACTCATCATATGAAACAAGTTTTTAAATAGATGATATTGTGGGAAAACCCCATAAAGTTACCATAAGAGAGTTACTTAAAATGCAACAAGAACCTAGGGTTCATAAACTCATAAACACAATGTTAAGCTAAAATCCTACTCAATATATGCTCACACTTGCACAACAAGGAACAAAACTTCCCTCTACTTTTGATCTAGACACACTTAGGGAACAACCCTTGTCAAATGTTGCATCCTTGGGTCAACCTTGTCAAAACATGGGTCAATATTCTCAAAATGCACCCTTGGTAAATAACATCATTCAATCTATTCTACAAACATCTTCATTACATGTACCAAGCTAACCCATAATCACTAGGGTGGATTCATCTAATATTATGGGTCAACATGGAAAGCACCAAAGTCTAGGAAATTATACAAATGTGGGTATACCAAATGCTAATACCAATGTTCCACCCATATTCCGTGCTATTCCTAGTATACAAGGTCCACAATCCTAAGGTTCACAACTCATATCACAACAACCACAAGGGTATCAAGCTTCACAAGATCTTCAAAGTAAAAACCAACAATCACAAAGTGTTCAAAACATACCTCAACAACCACAAGGTCCTCAAATTCAAATCCAACCACCTTAAGGGTCACAACATGTATCACAGTGCTAAACCACATCAAGGAACTCTCAAAATATACCTCAACAACACCAAGGTCCTCAAGTATTGCTCTATTTAGGATCTCAAAACAAAGGTATTCAATACACATCACAACATCAAACAATATCCTACAATCCATTGTTACAAAATCAAGGAAATCTTCAACCCACGTCCCAACATCAATTGGTACCAAATCAAGGATCACAACAAATGTTCTTTTTGTGTAGAAAATTGTACTCCTTTCTAAGAGAAAGTATAATTTCACACTTAATTTGGACCTATTTTAGTGACCTTACATTTATGCATTTTAAAACCTCATTAATGGGCCCCTAATACCCATTATTATACATCCTAATTCCTATTTTATTTATTTCTCAATATTATAACCCATATTGAATAAATGCTATTAATTAAATTAATGCCTAGACATTTTTTAGGTCCTAAAGTTTTAGGTCAGGAACCTTTTTCCCATGGTTGAATGGGTCATCTTTAGATGCATAAAACTCAACTTAAGACATGTTTTTGGCATCATTTTAAGGTCCTAAATTCAAATTCTAAGTGTTGGCTTTCAGGATTTAATAATTGGAAAATTAGAATAGAAGCATATAAAACTAAGTTTTATATTCATTTCACACTAGCAAGGAAAAGAAATTCACATGAGATCACAATTATTCATATTCAAAAGAAAGATGAAGTTAATCAAGCATTCAAAAGTGAAGTCTTAGAACAATAGTCTATTTTTTTTTGTAGGTCTTCAAGCTTGTTCTGTCAACAAGATTAAGCATTGTCAAAGAGTGATGATAGATGACTGTGGAGGATCATGATGGATTCTACGTTTTGGGAGATGCACCAAGACATTGAACCAAGCCTGCTGACTTGTTTCCTAAGTGGTTCCATCTTCTATTATCATTCTACTTTCTGCCTAAAGGAATGTATATTCAATTTTTTGAATTATTAGGGTGATTTGAGATCTCCCAAAGTAGGTCATCATTGTTCATATTCATTTAGGGATGCTATTCTAACACACTTGAATAAGGTTTCTTTTCATTTTAAGCTTTATTGATCTTAGACACACTTAGGATTAGGGCTTGCACACACATTTTATGTTTCAGATCTGTACTTTGTCATCAAGGTTTAACTACCATACTTGGGGTTTGACCAAGTCAAACCCCATTCCACAAACAAAAAACAATCTTGTTTTGTAGATTCATCACAAGATCTGATCCAAGAGTGAAGGTTCAGATTTACAAGGAAGAAGTGAAGGTTTCAAGCTCAAAGCTTAGATTGAAAAATTTCCATAATAGGGCACTTGGGCCCATTCACACCTGGGCGAATGAGACCTTATCAAGCTTATAAAAACACCATTTTATGACAAGTCCACAACATTTATCTCCCAAATTTTCTAGAAAATTTGTTGTTTCTCTTAGTTTTATGCTTAATCTAGTAAATCCAAGTGATATAGTGGATTTTGGAGTTGATTTACTATTTTTTAGTTTTTCTCCCCAAAGTGTTGTTTGACCTTGACCCCCGTCCTAACAGAAAAAGGAAATCTAAAGATTCTCACAAATAGTTGATTCACCTAAGGGTTGTCAGTCAATTCTTTGTGGAGATCTCATTTATAATGAAATTAGAGAGAGGTAGCATCTATTTTCCTCTTTTGGATACACATTTCCACTTTGGGAAACCCTAACCCTACCCCTTTTTCTATGTTTCATTTTGGTGAACCTACCATAGTACAACAAAATTGTAAAAATTGGAGTCCTTTAATCCTAGATTTGAGTTTTGCACTAGGTTTGTGTTAGGTTGAATTAGTTGCATTTCATTTAGCGTTCTTTAATCTTGCATTAGTGACCATTGCATTTAATGTTTAGTTTTGCATGTTTGGATCACTTAAATTCACAAAAAATAAGAAAAAATGGAATAGGTTTGCATTCATTTTGCATTGAAATTGTATTAAGATCATCATTCAATCATCTAAGTTTAGATTTAGATTCAAATTACATACTAAAAATAGTCACTTAGTGTTGGCCTCCTACAATGATTTCATAAGTAAGCCTTTACAACCATGATTCAGAGATTGGACATCTAACCTAAATAGACATTCAATCATCATGAAGGTGCATTTAACTTGTCAACCCAGGGACGTGAACTTGAAATGGGTCAACATTGTATGTGCACTAGGGGCTCAAGTAGTCATTGCATTCTACAGCTAAGAAACACAATGCTAAAAGTAAACAGTTCGAAAGGAAATAAAGCAAATGTTGAATATCAACCAACAACTATACTTATGTTGAAATGTGTGCAGGAATAAAGATCTAGGCGACAAACATGAAACTACTCTGTCTATTTGGTTGTAGGAACAAACACAAAATGAACTTCTAGTGGCTCCAAGAATAGTCAATGCCAGATTTCTAACTAAGTATCAAACAACAATCAATACTAAACTAATGCTAAACTAAGAAGATGGATTACTCACCAAGTGGGCCCCCTTGGATAAGTATCCTCTAAACTAACAAGAACTCAGATGCTCAAACTCAGAAATTTAGTTTATTCACAATAAAACATGCATACAAAGATAGGGTAATGTCAAATGTCAATGGTTTGAGGGAAACATTAAGCCAATACCAGCACTTAAGCATTAAATTCCATGACATCTATGAGAAAATAGACTATAGATTCTACCCAAAACTAGACCAAAAACTTGGCTCATCACTTAGTTCATCATTTTACCTTAGTTAAACTTAAATTTAAGCTACCCTATTTTTGAAAAATATGTTATAGAAGCCCCTATTATAGATTAGAACCAATAATAAAATAAGATAAACTCATATTCTAAAAATTCAATTTTTAAAAAACCCTAAAGAAAAACCCATTCGCCCAAGGGTGAATGAGTCTCTATATAGACCTTTTAGAAAAGCTTTTGGGTGCTTTTTAGTCTTTGTTTTTCTTCTTTTTTTAAACCATTTTTAGATCCAATAATAGAGTTCCTCAAACATTTTTTGTGCATTCAATTTATTTCTTATTTAATTAGATTTTCCAACCAGTTTTGGAGAGCAAATTCTTGCATATTTTAGTTGAAAAAAGTGTTAGATTTCTATATTTTTCCCTCTTTTTTTCAGCATCATTTCATAGATTAGATAGATTAGTTTAAATTTTGTAATCATTAGAAAACATAAAAAAAACAAAAAAATCATCAAAATAAACAAATAAAACAAGAACAAATAGATGAAACCCTTGGAGAAAGTTGTAAAAAAAACTTGCAGCCATATAATGACAATTTCCACATAACCCAAATCTGAAAACATGTAAATAAATACTCAATATCAACATGAAAGAGAATAGAAAACATACCCATGAAAGATGACATAAGATATACCCTGGGAAAACCCTCAAGAGAAAAAACTAGCCTCCAAAAACATCCACACTCCATGTATTATTCAGCAATGAAAACCCATTACAATACATCTTCAGAGACTCCATGAACACTTCTAAAGCACAAGCTATCCATGCATTCCATCATGAATCCACACATCACATTCCATGCTTCAAACCCTCACACATGCAAAAGCTCAACGTGCTAACCTATAGCAAACTCTCCAACCCTAGACAACTACCCTTGTGGTTGCGTTTATAGAAACAAGCTCCTGTTGATTTTTTTTTAATGCACTTCTCAACATTGGTAATGGATAGATGCATCACCTCTCTTGAAAGAAAATATTCCACAATCAAATTGCAGAACACTATCCCAAGGTCTCTAATGTCAGGTCTTGACAGTGCCTAGAATATCTCAGTTATTTTATGTGATTTTGTTAGAATCATAAGGCGTACTTACGAATGAGTTGCAAACCATGGGAAGTTAGGTCTTGAAATGGAGTTCCTAAGATGGGGAAGTTCTTGGGCATTTGTTGTAGGTTCAAATAGTTGTCTTGAACTCCATTTTATCATTGGATTTAGCTCTACAATGTGCAATGAACCTTGCCTAAGGTTATGCATTAAAAAAAAGTAAAGAGGAGGGCAAGGAAGAGAGAAGGTTCCTAGATTTGAAACTACGAAGGAATAGTGATCATGGTGGCTGCTATAGTAGACAAACTCCCTAAACTAGGTTTTTCTTGGTCAAGAGGAACCTATAGTTACACAAAACCATTGCAATCTTCTAAGGACAACAACTTTTTATATTGCACATGCACATCATGCACATGTAATTGATATAAGTTGCAACATTGAAATCAAGAAGCCTAGGCTAAATTTACACAATAGTTTGACATCAAAAAGTACTAAAAGTATGGGCTAAAAGTTCGTCAAATACCATAATAGAAATTTCCATTATCACTTCCATTCAAAAATCTACAACTAAAACTACTATGGAAGGTAGAACCATGCATGCAGGATGAGAAAACTCAAAGAGAACATCCATAAAATCATGCAATGTTGTTTTCTATTACTACAAATTCTTTTTACAACAACTCTCCAACCTCTTTACAAATGAGGGGAAGAGCCCTATTTATAGTTTTCCAAAGCCTGAATGAATGGCTAGGATTGAATTACATTGTGTGGCTTAGATTCAATTACATTAGGGTTTCACCTACCCCACAATATTCAACAATTTAAAATACATCTTTGCATTTTCCCTGTTTTATCACCTAGTGTTTAGGTGTTGTAGCAGTTTTGTCATTTCGCTGATTTCCCTTTTCACTATAGCTAAAACTTCCTAAAAGCTACCTTCTTACTTGATGTGTTTGCAGTGTTCTTCATTGGATCAAACGAGCTCGTTGATGACTGACATAAATGGATTGGTTGCCCTGGATACGAGGGATAGGTCTTCATCATCAGGTGAAAAGTAGGATAGCTCCCTCATGCCTTCTTCAAGGCCACCCGCTTGCATTTTTGTCATAGAATTCCTTGGCACAAGCCTTCTTCTAATGCCGACCCTATTGGTAGGTGCTAGGGGGAGAGGTGAACATGAAATGAATGGTGACAGGAGTTATGCACATTCCTTGTTCAACTTTCTCAATGGGTCTCCCCAACGGACCCACGATAGGCTTCTAGAATCCTAGATAGATGAAGTGTCGTAAGTGCTTTCATACAAAAATAAAGGAAAACATTAGTCAAATCCTACAAACTCCCTGTTAGATCCATCCATGCATCATTGAAAGATCATAATATTTGTCATTGGAGCTCATTTGGACCATAAACATTAATGCGGGCCCAAGGGGGGTAGGCAGTGAATGAGGGACAACAAATTGGAAGGGAAGTTCTTGGACCTCACAAAACTTGACAAAACCAAGATTTTCCAATTATAGCACATTGGGAAAGGGGAAGAAAGAGTGCCAAGAAAAAATTCCTCAAGATTTGACCCATTTAAAAAAAGAAAAAGCTTGGAAGGGGAAGGACAAAGGGTCACCACCCTTTGAAATGGCAATGAGCACACCATGGTCAGGAAGGAAAGTCCTAGAAATAGCCACCAAGGGCCTAGGTCCTAGAGGTTGGGTCACCGGGGGCCGATGAAAGTTGAAAATGACCATGATGGTACAGAGTCTTGGAAAAGGCCACAAAGGGGCCAGGTCTCGAAGGCCAGGTTGCCGAGGGCTAGTAGAAGGTCAAAATGGCCAAGGAGGGATAGAGTCCCAAAAATGGCCATAGAGGGGCCATGTCCTAGAGGCCAGGTCGTCGGGGCCTGGCGGAAGGTCAAAATGGCCAAGGAGGCATGGAGTCCCAAAAATGGCCACGGAGGAGCTGGGTTGTCGAGGGCTGACGGAAGGTCAAAATGGCCAAGGATGAACGAAGTCCTAGAAATGGCCACGGAGGAGCCTGGTCCTAGAGGCCAGGTCGCCAAGGGTTGAATCGCCAAGGAGGGACAAAGTCCTAGAAACGACCACAAAGGAGTCGGGTCCCCTAGTGGAAGGTCAAAACAGCCAAGGAGCGATGGAGTCCCGAAAATGGCCATGAAGGAGTCGGGTCCTGAAAGCCGGGTTGTCAAGGGCCGATAGAAGGTCAAAATGGCCAAGGAGAGATAGAGTCTGGAAAACGGCCACGAAGGAGTCAAGTTCTGGAGGCTGGGTCACCGGGAGCCAGCTAAAATTGAAAACGACCACGTAGGGATGGAGTCCTAGAAATGGCCATAGAGGAGCCGGGTCCCCGAGGGCTGACGAAAGTTCAAAATGGTAAATAGAGGATCTAGTTCCCAGAATGAAATTTTCACAACTTCCCAAAACCTAACAAAACCTTGGCAATTCACTTAGGCACTACAAAAACATCCCAAATTCATAGGAAACTTGTTTCCAAAGTCAAAAATGAAGGAAAAAGCGAATTGAACGAGTAGGGAAATCTGACCAAGGAAATCTATAGGGCGGACCTAGAGGACCTGAAGGACTTAGAAAATTTTGTGGGGTGAAACATGGTCAACTTAAAATGATACTATGAGTCTCGTTGACCATTTCAGATGCCAAAATTGGGGGCACATAAAATGACGCAATGACACAAAACTACCTAGCAAGGCAACAAGAAGAGAGGATCCTCGTTCTAAATGAGGCATGTGTGCAAAACATGCAGAACAACTCCTACAAAACCACCAAGTGGTATTACATAAACCATGTACCCAAAACCATGAACTTATAATATCATGCGACCCCACATTTAATATTGGGTACTTTATTATATTTTATTATTCACCAATATTAAATAATTAGATTTTATAATTATGTCCCAATGTTACATACAACATAAAGAGGCCCTAACATTATAACTCCTAGTGATTCACATCCATCTAGGTATTGCTAGGTGCACCATGCACATAATAATAAATTAAACATTATAAGCATTATGCATGGTCTACAACACCTAATTCTATCATTTTCTGACTTGTTGTATACATTACATAATTGGGTAACAAGTAAGCTCAAACATTAAGATAAAAAACTCCATAGGCAACATGTACCATCTTGGAACCCAAGTGCTCCATGTGCTCCATCAAGATACATGTAACAATAACCAAGGTGACCACCATCTCATCCATGAATTCTCTCATCCTCCACCATGCCAATGCACTAAGATAAGAACATATCCAAAGAGATGTCACACTAACTATCACAAAGAAGCAGAAACTTGCCTCAAACTGATATCTCAAAACACACACTAAATCCAAAAGGTAATGAATATGCACCAGCAGCTATCAAGAATGAATCACCATAGCTGAAATGACACCCACATTAAATGGAAACATGTCCAACTATCCATACCTCCAAGTTATACATAACATGGTAAACTCATGCCATCACATATCCACCCATAAACCACAATAACAAACTCCATGTGCAAACCTGTCAAAGAGTGACATATACATCTGGGAGCTTCCACTGCATGGGCAATGTCTAGATGAATGCAAATCTAGAATGAGTGCATTAAATGCATCGCTTCGTTAACATTCCAAAAAGAAGGCACCATCACAAGTGATCAAGGAATACCTTGATTCTACTAACATCACATAGAATATGTAAACATGTAGTACCAAGGAACATCCACAATGATATGTAAAACCTACAAACCAAATACCTGTAGCATGTCCTCCTACACACATCTCTAAATGCCAACTATGTCAATTATGATCTCCTCCACAACACCCCATAACAAAATTCATAACAAAATCCAACCATCCAATCACCAAGATCAAACATAACATATGTATCATGTAACTAAGCATGGGTGTAAGCATTTCGAAACAAAAAAATCAAATTCAATGTAACCATTCCCAAACCAAGGAAATCAGCCCAATAAACCATCTCCTAAACCCAACATGTCCAAGGAGATAAACATTCTAACACTCCTCAAATGAACCCTTCAGAGCCAAATACCCATGGATCAAGATCCATATCCATGAGAAGACATCATAAACATAATGCACCTGAAAGAAAAATGGGTAATATTGGTACTCAAGTGAACCACCAAGTAGACCAAGAGTGGGGAATGAGAATGCTCCTCTAGGATATTGAAGTCATCATGAATCAACCAAGAACACTCTCCTCATAGGTCCATGTTGAACTCACATCCAACCAAGGTTTAGGCTCCTCGGACTTCCTGCTAAAATCTCATCAAGAGTAACCATCTCAAGAAAATGTCTCTAATCACAAGAGAAATCCAACCTAAATTATGTCTCCAAGTATCCATGAGCACCTGTAACCAATTAATTGCTGCTAAAATCCAATAAAATGATCAAAGTACTCAATACAAAGATAACCAACCAAGATCAGAATTATAGCTCCAATTGCAAAATTGGGAACATAAACATGACACCATGATCTCACATCTTCTAAAAAAAAAAATCACATTCTCAAATCATCATAACATGTACCATGTCAAAACTCTAAACTAGTAATCAAGAGTATACCATGACATAATAACAAAACTATCATACAACCAAAGATCACTTATCAAAAAACCAACAAGTCATAAACAATACCTCAACATCTCTAGCACCTGATGTCAATGAACTCTCAGTATAGCACACATAATCCAACAACTCGTTGATGACACCAATCAACCCTTAATGAAGACAACCATCTATAATCAACAATGTATCCACATCATTTCCAAACACTCCCAATGAACCATGATACCAAGCAATCACATGGCACCATGATGCACACAACAACACCACATCGATGTCATAGGCTCACACCATATCTATGAATCTAAGCTGTCAATGACAACATGATAACCATCCTCTAAAGCAAGAAGATACATTGCCAAACCATCATATCCATCACTACCCATCCATCACTATCACAAGCTCCCACTAAACTGTGTAACCAAGCTATCCATGACATTGTGATACCAATCTCCCCAAACCAAGAAGATACACCACCACAACCTGAATTAGGATCCAATCAAACACCACCAACAATTCAGTTGCATAAACTATCATGACATGCCAAAGTCTCTAATGCACGAGAAACATCCATGAAAGCATGATCACCACTAAATATACCAACTCAACCCAACTGTGTCCACATATCTACATAATCATAGTCAACAATATAGGTCTCATATTATGATTGTACCTGGTAATACCATCTCACCTCCTCAACATGACATCAAAACCAGCAAACCAAGTGACTAAACTAAGCCACCAAAATTGAACATGCATCAACACTAAAATATCAATGGTAGAGACAACCCATGTCCAAGTCATAAATGCAACATGTAAGTATAGACCGCCTACAATATTGCACAAACTGTAGATACAACAATGCAACATACAAATCCAACCATATTCTAATAACCATGTCAAATGAGAGAATAATCTGAGATGTACAACTAAGCATACAATGAATCCAACATCAAATCACCAAAATCCAATTATCCATAAGCTCATAAGGGTATGTACAGGATCATGATGGGCTAAAAAGTGGTAATATGATAGGTATGTGGTTGATGACCTTTTTTTACCCAAAATTGATGAAACGAAAAGGGTTTTTAAAGGAGATTTTTAGCTTTCCACCAATATAAATTATACTTTACTTTGATTTTAATAAGTAATTATTATTTATTTTCTATTCAAATTATGACTAAAGTCCTGATTGATAGACTGATAAAAAAACATCTATAGCTTTCAAATGATATCACATTTTTTGAATCCAAAGCATGTGTCACATTCTATGCTTTGCTCACTATAGGAATAAAAAAAGAAAAAATTAATTTCATGAATTTTTGACCAAGTTAAGGTGGTCAGATATACGATTTTTTTATATTTTTGAAAATTTGTAATAAAAAATTCATAATTAATTATTTAGTTGGAAAAAAATTACAAAAAAATATTCATCACATCAGCACATGAGTCCTGTACTTATATCTAAAATCTTACAAAAAACTATTATCATTTTATTGTGGTTAGTGTGGTCAGACAAACACATA
>VDFB02140510.1:0-14314 GCA_007258455.2 Sequoia sempervirens
ACCCATTTCGATTTTGGTCTGGGCCATTGTGAAGTGGATTTCATGCCCAAGGAGCTCTTGTATTCTTTCTTTGACAATGATGAGGATGATAAGTTTGCAAGTTTGGAGTGTGTGGGACTAGGGAATTTGATCTATGTTTTTAATAAGGAACACCATAAGATGTATCTGGCCTATGTTTGTGAGGTTTCAAAAAGATTGGAGTGTAGGTGGATGAAAATTTTGCCTCTGCCTATGCCTGTGAATAGGTTTCATAGGTTTATTAGCATCTGTTCTACAGCTGCAGTGGATAGCATTCTTAGTTGGAAGGTAGGTGTATCTAATAAAGGAATTTTGCAATTACTTCATATTTTGCGGAATCAGGTATTTGTGTTTTGTTTTGGGTGTTGTAGAAAAATAAATGTTGGATGTGAGATTGTTGTTACTTTCTTTACATGAGGAAGAATTGGATGTAAAATTGGTGTGGCTTAGAGGTTTCTATTGGTGCTATACATAATATATATTGGGTTTAAAATTATTGCTTGTTTAGGTCTCTAGATTCTATCCGATCAGATTCTTTTAATTTTGGGTACTAGACAATAATGAAGTATGGGACGCACATTTTTTGTGGCTTACCTGTACTCCATGTTGTGCAGTATAGAAGTACTGAGTTTGAAGTTCTCATTGGTTTAAAGCGGTTTTGGTGGAGAACTGGGTTATTCTTTTGGACAGTTTCTGGCCATTGTATGCTTAAGATTCTGCAGAAAGTTATTTATTGTATACAATCTCCTAGGTTTACAATAAATATTCATTCAATTGTAGAGATCACGATCTTATTCGAGTCTTGATTGATGATTACAAATGTCAACCCTGGACCAATGGACAGAACTTCGGTAGATTTTCTCATAAGGTTCTACTCATAAATTTCAGGATCTCTTTGCGATGAATCGATCTCATGGATATCATATTATGAGTTCCATTAAATGCAGTGCGGATGCAGCCCCATTGTGGGCACATTGCACCCAGTTTCCCTGTTCAGGCGATCCCATGAAAACTCTGAAATAAGAATACAAGAAAATTTAGAATTGTATCCATAATTAGTAATTACTTTTGGGAGCAAACTTTGAGTAGTCTGGGGAAGGAGCAGCTGGAACTTTGCAGATTTGATTCAAATAATTTAGGAATTATATTTTTCCCAAATGACAACTTCTTTATGGTGATTTGTTTCTGAATTTCTCTCACTGGATTCTGGGAATAAATTGAACATAGGTTCAAAGAGTTAGAAGTTTCTTGTTTCAAAAGACAAATTTGCTGCATATTTTTTTGCAACATTATCTGACAAAATTACCATAGCCTTCATCCATGTAACCATTGCCAATGTTGCATTCACTAATCAGAAATGCAATTGGAAAATGAAAGCATATGTGGCAATAAAATATCTTGAGCAGTTGAAGCATATCTTTGGCTTTCCCCCCTTTATTAGCAGCTATCTTTCCTCCAAAACAGTAAATGCTCCTGATTCAATGGAGGAAGATTCATGTTTATTATTTCCATAATTTGTCACCTTTTATGGGATCATCTGGGGATTTAAAAATGGGAGTTCATACCCTCTCCAAAATTGTAAAAAGTTGCTTTTGGCTTTATGCATCATGTTTACTAATAGAACAGATGATGTCTTATAGTTTTCATGTAATTTGTCCTAAGTACAAAGAGCTTTTAAGCCTATTGATGACACTGTCGCAACATTAAGTGTGAAAGCCCCTGATTGACATTTGATATCGCCTTTGATCATGTATTTAGCACTTTCAGATTTGGAAGCATAGAGTGACAGTTTCTACATGCATGTATGCGGATCTGGTTCCAATTGGTTATTTTATTGCATTGTCCAAGGCCTCTGCTTGTAACAGTAGTCAGAACAGAGGCTTTTCCTTTTTCAAATCCCACCAAGATTTAACTTACAGTGCGTTGATTCTAATTTGAGTTGGGGTCTCTTAGATTGTAGAAGAGTCTCAAAGGCTAGCCCTCTTATTAATTATTTTTTATTTTCAAAGGCAGGTGGTATGGGAAGTTTGGTATGCAAGTTTAGGGAGGCCATTCTTAAAGAATGGTATTATTCCAGGGCTTCTTGAGCTCACTGTGCAGGGAACTCCTAAGGCCCAACAAAAAGCTCGCACCCTTGTGCAGCTAATAAGAGAATCTCCTCCTCCTACAAGGACTAGCTCAGCATCTGCGGTAATTCAGAGCATTGTATATGACATTGCTGCTCACATGGATGGCACAGAGACAGGGACAAAAACTGCCAGAAAGATGCTTACAGAGATGGTTCAACCGAGCATGGAACAAAGCACAAGACATTTGCAGCAAAGAGCACTAGTCTGTATGCCAACAGATATATATAGATCAAAATGCTTGGCTAAATTGCAATCAAATGATGAGATTTCACATTAGGCCAAATTATTACCCACCAATAGTTAGTGTTGAAACTTGGATATGGAGATAAACTTTTGGTTAGTTACACAAGTTTGCCAGTCCAGGCCATCTGAATGGTACGAGGTGACTGGTTGTGGTCGTATATAATGTCAGCTACCTTCTTCAAAAACTAGATGATACAAGAGGTGCAGTCCAGGTAGTATCATTCTCCATCATCACTCTTTGGTGAATTTTGTGGAGAGAGAAATAGGTGTTGTGTGCTATTGGATAATGGAAAACTAAATTTTGCAAGCTTTTAAAATTTTGGTTTTTGGTCTTCAAAACTACAGTGTGATATGTTCATCTGTTTTGGAAATCTAAACAAAGAATTAAACAAAATACCCCTGCATAGTTTGCTTAAAGAATCTGTCAATTAGTTTATGTTCTAATTTTGTTTTAGTTTACATGAATCCATAGTTCATAGCTGCTCATAATCTCTGAGACACAAGGGTTGTTGCAAGTGCTCGAGCTGCTGCGATTTATGGCCTTGACATTATTGCAGATGGGATTCAGAAGGAGGATCCCCAACCTTCATGAAAAAGAAAATGGCTTCTACCATCAAGGTTATTGTTTTGAGCTCTATGGCCCCTTCACTCTCATGGCAAGATAGGATAGAAAGGGCACAAGTCTAGATAGGGTTGTATGAGGTTTTTGGTAGGTTGATTATGGTTATGGATAAGTATTATTCTATATAATACGAAATCGCTCATCTCTTGTATAAGTTGAAAAAGAGGTACATGCCTTGAATGGCTCATTTGAGTAGGCAATCCTATCGAGCCCTAGTAATGGTGTGCAAGTAGGAGAAATTAAAGTTCATGCCCAATTACTCCCAGAAGACAAGCTGAGATTTATTGGAGAGCTAAAGCAGAAGGGCATGACTGTCATGGTGAGTGATGGAATTAATGATGCACCAGCTATAGGATATCCATTATTTGATTACTACTTTTGAATTGATAAAGTGGAATTATTTGCTAACTTTATAGTGTCTATTCTGAGATTCCAGAGGCAAAATGATCATTTTGTGTTATTGAATAGAAGGGAAAATAAATATTATAGAATCTTTCATGTTTTCATTGCCCCTTTAGATTAATTTTCTAGCATGCCTTAAATCTCTTCAAAATGTAAATGAATACAAATAGCAATCACGAACAAAAACAAA
Source organism: Sequoia sempervirens (assembly GCA_007258455.2). Taxonomy (NCBI): domain Eukaryota; kingdom Viridiplantae; phylum Streptophyta; class Pinopsida; order Cupressales; family Cupressaceae; genus Sequoia; species Sequoia sempervirens. Next base: position 3,605 of record VDFB02140510.1, read on the forward strand.
CTATATCATTATTGCAATAGCATCACGAACAAAATAAAACTATATCATTATGTAATAGTTGTGTATATTTTCTTGCCATTGCAATGAAAACGAAAATGAATAAATAATTCCCAATTGTTTATGATCCTGCAAATATTTGTTTTGAAAGTAATAGTTATGACTTATGATTATGATTTTCAAGTAAATTAATGCTTTACAATCATGGTTCTGATTTACATGCTATGGAAAATTATTATCATAAGAAGCATATGAAAGCATATTATGATTGTTTATTTACCACTCAAAAAAGTAAATTCTATATTTTATAACATCTGGTTGTTAGGATTTTCTTAGTAAAGAATATTACGTACTTTTAATGATTCCTTGCCCTTAAGTCAATTTTTTATATGATAACTAAAACAGAAGGAAAAAATATAGAGGATATTATGTTTTGTAAACTTCGTGACAACATCATAGTTCTTCTAAACTGTAATATGAAGATCATAAGTAAATTAATTACTTCATTATTGAAACTACCATATTCAAACAGATAATTGATGAAAGCTGCAACAACCTCCACTCTGCCACAACGGTGAACGAACAGGCCATTAACTGTAATTGTAAAAGTTTGCATCTCTCTTGAATCATACTGTAACTTAAGACATTAATATTGTTTTTATTTCTGCTGTATCAGGCTATAGATCACAGATTTGCTTTTCTAGATCTTTTGCTGAGGTTAGAGGATTTAGTTTGGACACTTGAATTTTGCAACTCAGATCAAGATGCTTGCAAAAAGAATATTTAAGGGGCACAGTTGCTGCCAAGAACATTTTGATACAAAACCCAAACATAAATGCAAAGAACACAGTAAAGATCACAAGCACTATAGCGACAGGACCCATGAGATCCTTGTTAAATCTGAAAATTTCTTCTACGTACTGGTTTAGTGGTTGCCCTGGCTTCTTCCCATCAACTTCTATCAAATCAGCGATGTCTCCATTTTGAAAAGAATTAGGGAGTTAAAATGTTTGACAGAATACCTTAAACAAATGTTGCCTCATGCATTACCTGCCATAATTGCAAAATATGAATTTGTTAAAAAAAATCTACCAACTTCCAGGAAAATGCAGTTCACAGGTGTAAATCCAAATCTCATAAATTTTGTCAGCATTTATTACACCCCGTTGTGTTACTACTTATTTACTTTTACCTAGTTGGGTGAAAATGCTTGAAATGAGTGTATATGTGCTTTATGTGTTTTGGAAATATGAAGAACAAATGTTGATTCAATTTAATGTTATGAAATGATTCTGATTGTGAAAATATATGATGCAAATGGATGTATTGTTTTCAGCTAAATACCATTGCAAAGTGTAAGTTGGAAGCAGGAATTAAATCAAGCCTCCTAAAGAGAGGGGAAGTATCACTTAGGGAGAAGAACTTGGTCTAATAACCTTTGATAAAAGACCTAAACTAAGCTTTCACACACACACACACTTCTAGTTTGGTCAAGTCGAGATAAAATTTGGGAAATAGTAAGTTATCTTTAGTCGTGCTTGCATTTATATTTGTAAATGTTTTTGCTTAGGAGTCTAAGTGTTGAGTCTCTTTGATTTATGAAAGTTCTTCTTTGTGTGTTTAAATTTGATCGATGGAGTATATATGCATAATATGTATATGCGTGTCAACGAAAAACTCATACACATGAGTAAATACGTGCATAAGAATACGTAGATAGACATATCTACACATGCTCATGTACGGATTACCCATATGTATGGGAATGTCATTCGAACAAAAAGACATATATATATATATATATATATATGACGATCGATATGACTGAGTATATGTGCTTAAATATAAGGTGTGATATATATGAATATATATAGTATATAGAATATACATATATATATATGCATTGACAAGGATACATCCATATATATACACACACATGTAGATATATATACATATATACACCGCTACATTGATATGTGAATATGTATTTGATTATTGAATAATGTGTTATAAACCTATAGTCGAGATATATATATACATATAAATGTATATACAGCACATATATATATATATATATAAACGTATATACATACATATATATATATATATATAGTCATTATGTATATTTGATAATGATAGCACTAGATTACTTAATCAGCGCATAGCATTTACAGTATAGTCTATGCTAAGTAATGCACACAAGAAGGTAACAAAGGATTTAGCATTGTAAAAGCAGCGCGTATATATTATTAAGTGCTGCTTTAAACATTTAAAGTGCTTAATGTGAAATATCCACAGTGCTATAAATAAGCACTTAGTTAGCAATGTTTAACGTCGTATTAACTTGGCTGCCAAGACTTTGTCAAAACAATAGTAAGTGATCATGCAGAAAATGAGTGTCAACCAAGTCAAACAATGAACATCAACCAACACAATATGACGTGAATGATAAAATGTGGCGCAAACTGACAAAAGCATGAATCAAATAGAAGTCTATTTATCATTATGAATTTCCAAAATGTGAAGCATTCTGTAAAATGCAAAAAAAGTCAAGCACTCAGCTGTGCCAAGTAAGTCGACTTGTTGGAGGTAATTGCTTGCATTTCTGATCATCATTTTTGTTGTCTATTATAGCATCGACTCATTCTCTTTGGCTGCATATGTGTTTGTCGTGCAACGAATTTAGTTGCCACCTCTTCTTTTGATTGCTGAGTCGAATCTCTTAAGCTGAGAAGTGTCATTCTTAATGCTCTGTTTCTAGCCTTTAGTTGCTGATTCCAGTGTATAAATAAAGGTGTTCTCAACCACAAAAGGGACGCATATCTTCTACATTCATGCTGTGCTCTTTTGAATAATTGTAATTTGCATTTCTGAGTTGAGTGAGATTGTGAGTTGTGAGAAGAACTTGAGAGTTGTGAGAAGGTTTATTTGGGGAATTGCATTCTGAATTGAGGGAAGGCTGAGAAAGGAATCCAATTTGATCAATTGGAGCATTGCATAAACAGGCATGCTAATTTCTTCTCTCTTATTCTTTAATGTTTGAAATGATTGTGTGTCATTGATTGTTTGAATTAGAGGATTATATCATCTATTTATTGGGAAAGATTATTTTAATCTTATGGGAAATGAAAAGATTGCTTGTTGCACCTTGTGCTAAGATCTATCTTGTTTGAAGTGTTTGTACATATTCTATATTAAGGAATAGGTAGATATAGAGGGAATAAATACTATATTGGAGATATAGCTTTCAAAGCTAATTGTTTAAACTAGCTAAGTCTTAGAGTACTATGTTTTACTTAGTAGATGAGATAGTTAAACATAGAGGTAATAGGTTATTCCTGGGGTTAGGATAATCCAATGAAGGGGATAGCCTATGCATAGATTTTGAATAGTCAATATAAATCGAGCTAAGAAGGTGAGTGAAATATATGACGTCCACTTGTTATGAGGGAATGAAATACTTTGGCCAAAGTCATGTAAGTTGCCAATGTTTACACTGTCAGTCACTGTGATCCAAGTTTACATGCTAGGTTGAGGTATGTCATATAAGTAGGTTGTAGCCACTGTGTGATAGATCTAGATATGTAGGACAACAACACAAAGCTCAGAAAAGGTCAATATTTATTATGAGGTTACCAAACCAATCTTTTCGTCGAAGGGTAGGGCCATCTATCAATTTGATAGTTGTGCAAGGGACCGCAGTTAGTCCAAGCTTGGCAGAAAAGCACTTGAGTGATGCTTCTCCTTTGGTGACCAAGATTTGAATGGAGGATTTTCCAAGATTATTTGTACTTCTTTTGCCAGTAAGCTCCACAGAGCCTTGATTACGTATTTTGCATCTATTATGATGGAAAAATTGTAAAAGTGAAATGATATCATGTTATCATGTTTTATGTAATCAATACTTTGGAAAGTTATAATACTTTGATATAATGCAATGGAAAAGTTTGGAAAAGATATTATTTCAAATGTACATGCTTTTATTTCAAATGTGCATGCTTTCTTTATGGTTATGAAAAGAAAAATTTAATTGCTCATAAAAGTTAGATGCTTATTCTATTTACTTGAGGTTAAAATCTAGGAAAGTTACTATGTAGAACATTGGGCATGTTACATAATTCTACCTTCGTGTGCAAAAATGGGAGATTTGGAACAGGGTATGGCCATTTATGAGAAAAAAAGGTAAATACATTTTCTATGGTTAGACATTGCCTTGTCCCTGTTTCTTATTTTTTTCAAGGTACACATCAACTCAAATAGTCTCCTTTTAGAAATTCACCGCATGAGAGATTTTTGTCACATGTTGGTGTGTTGTGTGTTGTGAATAATTTCCACCTCTTTATTTGAACTCCTATTGGGTAGTGTTTCTGACGACATAACATTTGACAGCTAAATTAATCAAAATTACCAAACATTTAAACTGCGTATCAATAATGACTGACCTAACAAGGGAAAGTTATAATGACAAAATAACAATGCCAAAAAAATTGACCCATGCATGTAGATATTTATGATAAAGGAGCTTGATTTTTTTCTGGTTAAAGGTTTTATTTCAATTGTCTTTGGATCCTTGCAATTGGATGCACATCACTTATCCAATGAGACCTTTATTGCAAAAGTGTACCCAAAAATAAGACTTTTATTTCAATTTGACCTTTCACACCTCTTCGGCATACCCATTGCACACCAAGGTGCGATTGCTAGTTAATAAGTATCGCTGGTCTTGTTTAGGAATTGCTGCCAATTAATATGTATCGCTGTCCCTTATTTCCTTTGTCCAGGCTTAGTTTTAAGGTGCTGTGTTTTGGTGAGGGCCATGTCTTCAGGGCGAGGGCATGACAAAGTAAATAATTTTTTTTCTAGGTCTACCACCAGCATCAACAATTTTAATGAATGTGGTATAATTGTATGCTTATATTTATAGAAGAATAGCTTAACTAAAATTTTGGCTGTTGGTAAAAGGTAGAAACTAGACATAAAAATTTAGATTAATAACCAAGCTCCTTTTGGTGGTAGTTCAGAAAAACACACAGATATAAGCAAAAACTAGAACGAATAAAGCAATGCTCAGATGAAAATTGAGTTGTGCCAAATAGGAATGGCAAAAGTGATCAAGAAACAAAACTATAAATCACTTACCAAACCGATCAGTATTATCTTGGTGCCAAGTTTCAAGATTCTGCAACATAACTGTGGCATCTAGCTCTTGATCCTGAAGATGTGACATACTCCCAGTTAAACTCATAAGAGTATCTCCCAGTTGGTCCACACTCGGATGTACAGGAAGACAATTTTTTTTATTATTGACATCGTTCAGGCAAGACCTAGCTGATCTGTATGATGTTCTGTACTGATCCGTTGAGAATTCTTGATTACAGGTTTTGTTAGATGAGCCAGAATCAAATGCAGCACTGGCCATTACACTGTTTTCAAAGTAACCTTGACCATGAATATTATATAGTATCCTTGTAACAACAACCAACATACCCATTACATAAACGCGAGTTGGGATGTCAGCAACATCAGCTGACAGCCATAAACCAGGAGGCAATGACCAATCATACATGTCAGATAAAGCAGGGAAAAGCTTATCCTCTGGTAAACCTAATTGTTTGAGGAAACGACGCGAAATTGAATGAAAATTTACAGGAGGAAGCAGTAGACCAATACGTTTTGCAAGGCATCCCGATGTCAACTCTAATTGTCGTGCTGAAAGCACTCGGCTTGGCCTCAGCAAAAACTTTGCACTCAATGGCCATTCACTTGACACTGAGCTCAAAATTTTTTCAATGTCCACAAAAGCAGCCAAATAAGGAAGCTTCCCCTCCAATACCCATTTAATCATGTCTGTAGGCAGAACTGCTTCTCTAGCAATATGACAGGCCAAGAATGAAATAGCTAAGGAAATGGTCAGCGGAATCCGATCCTTCAAAGACCTTTGCCACACAATCTGTGCCTTTTTCCTATACAATATAGAACGAGGCTCTGCAATGAATTTCTTGTTCTTCTGGTATGGAGTTTTAAAATCAAAATCTGCAAAAGCAATTGTAAAATTTCAACATGGTTTAAAAAATATATTTAGTTTTTACGGCTCTGGCTACCTTAAAATAGAACCATTAAAGAAACCAAAGCGACTGAAAAATGCAAAGAAAAAAAAAGTTTTATTCCATGAAGTGCATCATACTTTTAGGGGGATTGAAAAACAGAGAGCGCACTTGGTAAGCATGGGTGGAATTCTGAGGAAAAGCAAGCAAACTGGAAACTCATTCTTTGCAAGGATATATGAGAAATGGGTAAAACGATTACTTTGGCAGATTCATACCTTTTCCTGATAGGAAGAAAAGTATTCTAGTAAGGACAATTAAGAATATTTCAGACAATCTGCCGAAAGAGTTGTAAATACGAAAAAAACAGGGGTTGCTATGCAACAAAGCGATACATTCAAAAAGGTAGCTATGTGTTTAGCAAGTTATGGTTTAAGCATGTTATTATCTAGTTCATCTGATATTCCACAGAGGGTCAGGTCACGGGTGTGTAATCAAAAACGAATTTCTGTTTGATGTTCGAATCCAAACATGTTAGCTCTTATTTAAATGTTCATTCAAAATAATCTTGCAGATTACAGACAAATAAACAACAATTTTTCATCTTACTATCGTTCCTCCCGTTGCGATCTTCATATAGGGCATCTGCAGCATCGAGTGATTCATCGGCCCATCCTCCTTCTAGAACATGAGTCGATGCGACAAAATGCAACCAAATCGGACCAGCTACCCCACAAATCAAAGGGCTCACTCCGAATTCCTTCACTAAGGTCTCACATTGCATTTGAATCATTATTTGCATACCATCCAAATACTTTTCTCTTATCTGACAAGCTAAAGTTTCAGGATCTATCGTAGCAAAACTACTTTGGGCTCCAAAGTCCCGCAGCATAGCATCATCATCTGAGTCACTTCCACCAGCCAGCTGTGCATAACTCTGAACAGTAGTCCTATTAACTTTCTGCATTTGTGTGAGCACATCAACTTGTGCTTGCACATCAATATCAGTCTGGGACTCAACTGGAGCATGTAACTTTCTTCGAAAAGCAGTATTGTAAATGCCTTGATAGACCATCTCATCATCCCCTATTGCCTGCTCCACGAGATCTTGAGATTGTGTTGCACATCCTTGACAGTAATAGAACCCATCTCCTCCCCTGCACATTCCAATGCATCCACAAGCATTGCACACAGTGTTCTCCATTAGGAATATGACTTTCGAGTTCTGTGAGCCTACGCAATGCACCCACCCGTCAATCAATCCTCTATGTTCTGATTATACTCTGATAAAGACGCTGATAGCAGCAGCGGGAAGAGAAAAAGATGGCGTAGGCGATGATTTGAGGGCGCTGTTAGCGTTGACGAGTGTGGAAGATCTGAGGGAGGCCGGACCCTCAAAACATGGCGCTGGCTATTTTGCTTAACCCTGCAGCAAACAAACGGAAACAAAAACAATTCCGCTCCTATTGGTTTCCCTCCAAACTCTTCCTCGCTGGTATTGGCCTTTCACTTCTCCAATTTGGCGAACTGCAGCCTAAAAACAAGGTTTCGACGAGGGTTTTAGAGTATGTTTATTAAAATGAAAATTACGGCCAAGACATTTACGTTTTAACATTACGGCATCCTTCATCCTACGTAGGTAGTTAAGTATATATTAGAGAGGGCCCAATAGTCGCGCATCCTAACTTCGCGCTTCTAATTATCCTATGTCGAAATTTCAAATCACTCCCATTTTTACGCAGCTTACTTGGCAAGTTCTCTGCTTATAACTAAGGTTTCAGGGCCACATCATCAAATATGATGCCACATCAGCATGCATTTTTTAAGGTGTCCAAAGCCCCAAAAATAGTGAGACCAATTCTCGTGCATTACATCATGAGTAGTTGAGTGCTGATGTGGTATCACATGATTGGTTGCTTTTTAGATCAAAAGCATACATTTTGTTTAATTATGGGTAGTCAAATCACAACTATTAGACATTATATAAACGACTATTGGGTATTATATGTACAATTGGGTGCACGACTATTGGACCCCGTCTACTATTAGGCCCTCTCCCTAGCATAATTAATATATAATGTATATTTTATATAATAAAAATAAATTATAAATTAGCTTAGTTATCTTATTCAATAATATATCTAAATAAATAATGCAGAAATATCTTAATGAAGCATATGGATTTTTAAAATTATTTATATTAGTAATATGTATTTTTATTTTATGTGTGCATTATTGTTTGTATTTTATTATTTAAATTATTTGCTTAGAAGTGTGATAGTGAAATTTATATTAAGTTAAATTTATGTTTTATTTTGTATGAAATGAAAATAAATATAATTTAATTTGGAATAATAAATAAATTTATGATTAATATTATAAAAAAAAATGGGTAGCGAAAAAAAGCAGAAGAGCGAAGGGCAGAAGGCGAGGCTACAGTTAGCGAGCGAGGCAGGAAGGACAGAAGGCGAGAGGCTATGGTCAGCGGGCGAGGCAGGAAGATCGTTGGATCCAAAGCAAGGACAGATGGAGCAGCGAGTTGGAGCACGTGGAACCAATGGAGACCTTTAGGGATAAGATCAATTAGGGATGGTGTGCATATGGGGATGTTGGGAAGGGAGCACAGATCGAAAATCACAGGCCGCAATGGATAATGGAGAATGGGGAATGGGTTGATAAATGCCACCCCCATTATATCGAGAAACAGGCGGAAAAAAGATACAGACAAGATTAGAGGGCTAGGGCAAGTTCAGAAGCAAATCAGAGATCATATCAAACAAGGAAGAAAGGAAGAATGGTTCCACCTTGGATTCGGCCATACAAACTGACTTATGCAAGCCATAATTGGGGGAGAAGGATCGATGATGGATACCATGGGAAGCGAAATATGAATCGGCAAAGGGCGAATGAGTGGTTCGGGAAAAAGTCGAATCCGACTTTGGATAATGATAAGCAGTGGCATCAGTTGGATATGGAGGCAATGGGGCAAACAAAGCCTATGGGTGTTGACAAGGGCAAAGGCAAGTTGGTGCAAGAAGCAAGCACTTCAAGGGAAGGTTGTGCAAGAAACGACATATACCCAAGTAATTTGAAGTCATCAATTTCTTTTAAGGATGATACAGTCAAACAAACTAGGGTCTTACTCTAAGACATAGGATTGTTTATGAAATGGGGCGAGGAGCACCAGAGGACCCGAGAAGATGTTAAAAAATGGAGCACAAAAATTTGGGGTAATAAGGTTGTTGTGAAGGCTCAAAGAAACAACTTTTATTTTGTTACCTTCCCTACACAAGGAGCTAAAAACAAGGCCATAAAGTCAGGGCCCTATTTTATGGAGGGCTCACAAATGAACATTTTCGACTGGAGTCCTAATTTTGATCTAGGGAAGGTGGAAATAGAAGAAAATTTAATTTGGATTCGGCTATACAATCTCCAATCGAAATACTGGGTTTAAGATACTCTCAAGGAAATAGGGAGGCAGCTTGGGAAGTTTAAATACCTTGACAAAGTACAGGAGGATATAGCGAGGGGTACCTACTTCAGGCTTTGCATAGCATCTTCGTAGAGAATAGGGTTACCATCAAAAATAGAAATAGAATTGAAAGTTGGCGTCTAGAGACAGGAAGCGGTGAGGGAGGATAACTTGAGACTATGCCCTAATTGCAAATTGGTGGATCATGGTAGGGAGAAATGCTCAGCCCAGATCATAATTAATGGAATCAATATGTATAAGGAGGAGCAGGTTGTAGCGGTAGGAAACAAGTATGGCTCTACGATGAGATTACCACTTATAGATATGGAAAAAGAACTAGTAGACAACATTAGCCTTTGGGTATAGAAATTAGGGAAGTTGGGAAGGAAACCAGTCCTATGTTGGATTTGCAAACAAAGGAGTGCCAATTTGACACCGTGCAGGATCAAAAGAGCATAATAGATGAAGCTCCCATTCCCTACTGGGAGGAGCCACTCATAGATGGCGTTCCCTATTTATCAGAGTTTTAGGGGGGCAACTTGGTAGAGGTGGGGGAGGTGGTGAGTCAAATGGAATCAGATAAGGAGGAGCTTGAGGTTGTTGATGAGGGGGACTCGATCCCTGAAAAGATGGAAGAAGTGAAAGGTGATGATACTCGGGAACAGGGAAGTATGGACGCTAAGTCAAACCGGGATGAAAGTTATGAGGAAATTCAGGAAGGAATTTTGGATGAAAGAGGAATTGAGCAAATGGAAGCGGATAGGAAGACCCACAGAATCAAGTTTGTCATCCAGAGAGGACGTAAGTCAAATAAAGAGAAGCTAGCCAGGTATGTGCAAGATTATCATGGAAAAAATAGGCCCTTAAGTGGCAATGAAAATTCAGAAAAATCAGAGTTAGGCAACTTGACATAAAAATTTGAATAAGTTATCTATATTATTTCAAAAATATGTAAGAATAGAATCTATGGAAAATTGAATGTAGTTTCTAAACTACTAAGATTATTTTATTTTTTAAAAGTCTATTTGGTGAAAAATTAAAATTTCAATGCAGTAGTACTTAAATTTCAGGGGAAAAATAAGAAGTAGGTGTCTGTCTAACCACCCTAACCACAATAAAATGATAATATTTTTTTATAAGATTTTAGACATAAGTAGAGGACTCATGTCCGGATGTGACGCATATTTTTTTGTAATT
>VDFB02140513.1:0-28189 GCA_007258455.2 Sequoia sempervirens
AGTTAGAATTTATTTCAACATGTCAGGGCGCTAAATTTTAGCGCTTCTGCATCTGAGACATGATTTTGGAAAATGGATGTAATGGTGAATGAAAACGGTGCTCGGGGTTTGCAAAGTGTTTGTCTGCATAGAGTTGCAATCGAAATTGGAGAATAAAGAGAAAGCAAGGGTAACAACTTACAAAGATGAAACACGAAAAACACTGGAGAGGGATGTCGAAAAACTCAAAAAACGTATTTGCAGTTTGAAGAAAACTCGCCCAGCATGAAGAGAGGAAGAACTAAAATCATAAACAATGAAAATGGCGAACTAAAACACTTTTAAGTGAAAGAGAAAATCGAAAACCTAACTCAAGTCGAGCAATAAATTTAGGCACGAAAAGTGGCACGATTGACGAAAGACGCGAAAATCATGAAGAAACGTGCCAGGGCCAAAAAAGTTTAAGTGTCAGGAAAAAGTGTAATGGCGCTAAAATTTAGAACTATTACATTTTGGAAAAAATTCACTTTCATGCAGGGGCGCTAAATTTTAGCGCCCTTGCACTTTTCAGACTTAGCCAAATTTTGGCTTTCAGAGCAGGAGCGCACTTTTTCAGTGCCACTGCGTTTTTCACAATTTGCTAAGTACGAACAGTGAGACTTCGCGAAGGAGCTCGTTTCGAAGGTCTTCGCGAGGCAAACATGGGGGAATGCTCGAATTGACTATTCGATACTTAGGAACGCATTTCGAAGTGGCTTGAAAATCACTTCGTTATGCGTGCTGGAACTTCACGAATCCTAGGAAACAGACAAGTTTCGTAGGGGGGTTATCCGTGGAACGAGCGCTGCTAGATTCCATGATAACATATATCATCTGGCATCGACAGCCCCAACTCCCAGCTCCGCCACCGCAACCACGTCCACGTCGCCTACCAAAATTGCCACCTTGAACACCAACCTCAACATTACCAGGCAACACAGCTTCGAGAGGTTGAGATCCAACATAGAAGCCAAGAAGCGTGATGAAATATCTGTGTTTTCCCTTACCCTATTTTTGAAAAACAAAAATCCTTGTCGATGACCATCCTCACTGCCTCAAGGGAAAGAATATCTTTGTTCAGGAAAATCTTCTTTAGCCTTTGATCGGAGATAAATCCTACAAAAGCTGATTGCTTCTTTGAGCTCCCAAGATTGATCTGAGTATCCATTTTTGGTGATCACAATTGTTTACAACCTCTGAAGATATAGGCGCTCTCTCGGTGCATCTCCCGGAGTGCCAACCATCCACATTTATTACTCTACCTCCTTCCACTAATGCAAGCAGCCATACGACTCCTTTGTTGGTAGAATTTATTTTTGGCTTGCGTCTTGTACTAAGGGAAAAGTATTAATACATATTTAAATACATATAAAAAAAATGTTTTTAAAATATAAAGCTAAAATTAAAATTTTAAAATATTATTAATTTTTTTATTTATTTCATTATTTAAAATTTAAACATATTTAATTATAAAAAAATCTTCCTATTAAACTAGCTTAATTTACTATTTAGTGAATAGTTGAATATCAAAATTATATACTTGGAATTAAGGCCACAACCTTGATCAAGTTCAAAGTCAAAGGAGACTCAAGTATAGATAGGTCAAAAATACAACATAAGAAAATCAAAGACTACAAAAATACAAATGTTTTTTATAAATGAGAACATAGAAGAATTAAAATATCATATTATTAAATTCAAAGGGGATTGTCAATTAATGAAAAGAATCAATGATAGAAGTTGGGAAAAAAAGAAAGAAATAAGAAAGATGATGGAACTATATATGCTTTTATAAAAATGATGGAAGAAAATGATAAGGGAGGATAAAGGTCGAACTAAAAAACATAATTTGTTAAACCCTAAGGCAATATAATCTAACAAGAATGAAAAGAAAAGAGAGAAACTCCTACCTCCACAATCTCAATGCCAAACCTAAACTTTATTTTCTTTTCTTTCTAAGAATGCAATTGAAAGCAAAGCAAAAGAAAAATATCTTATATTATTTATACTATATTATAATAATATAATATTTATATTGTATCATATTATATATATATATATTTATATATATTATATATAGAAAATAAATATGACATTTATATATATACTAATATATAAATATTATAATATAAAACAAAAATATTATAGTTTATAAATATGATATATAAAATAAAATAAAAGAACACCAAAATAAATATTTTTGAAATTACAATAGGTGGAAAAGGATTTCAACAACAATATTTTTGAAAGAAAATACAAAACATTGGAAGAGAAAATATTAATACTCTATTAATGCATCTCTCTATTTTGGTGGGTCCCACGTATTTAATAGGTGCATTTTGTATGATGTTATGTATGCTATATCTCTTATACATGCATTTTATGTAGTCTATCAACTAATAAAAATATATATATTTAATTATTTAGATTATTTTAAATTAAAAGTTCACTATTATTAAAACGTTGAATTCAAAGTACATTTACTTTGCACCCTCCACTTGTGTTAACACTTGCATTGGTCGACCTTACAAAATATGTTGCTATCTTCATTCATCTATCATGACGTTGGTTGCCTTTCCACCAAGATACATTGAATCCTATTGAATGAATGAAGGAATTTTAATGACATCCACGAGACCAAATGGCCTTAGGGACCAAAGAACACAACATTAGCACATTTTTTGGTTCTTTTTGATGTCACCTCTTCTATTATGTATCTTGACCAAAAACTTGTCGTTTGGTGGAGTCTTGATTCCTCAAATAGCCCATTCAAACTACCCTCCTTCATGATGTTTTTGAACTGAAAATGACTATCCTCATATGCCACACAATCGGAGATGAAGTGATGTTCAATTTCAACCACCCTTTTGTTGCAAAAAATGCAAATTCTTTCATCCCATTCCTCCTTGGGGACCGTCCATCTACCTGTCTCACATCTAAGATGATGAGAGCTAGTCCTTCAACTTTTCATTAAGTAGTATGAACTTTAATTAAAAAAAGTTGTCTAAATGAAAGCAAATCTAGTACTTTGACTTTTCATAATTTAATTCCAATAGCTTGATAGATACTATTATTTGATGAGTACAACTTTGAAATTTATTAAACCATATAATTTGACTTGCTATATTTTTATATATCTATATATATGACACTTTAAATTATTATTAAACTGTAAAAAAATATTATATATATATAAGCAAATACAAAGTGCATATCATTGAAAATACATGCTCACCAATAAAACACAAATTTTGTATCTTGGCTCATCAGTAAAACACAAATATTATATCAAGTGAAAAAAATAAAAATTCTTGTTATGTCATTAGTCATATCACATATGGATATCCTATATTAAAATAATAATGCAAAATTAGAAAACACTAATAATTAGTAATAAATGCAAAAATCTTAAATTTGCATTTATTACTAATTATCAGTGTTTTCTAATTTTACATTATTATTTTAATATAATAGGATATCCATATCACATATGACTAATGACATAACAAGAATTTTCATTATTAGTGTTTTCTAATTTTACATTATTTTTTTAATATATATAGGATATCCATATTACATATGGCTAATAACATAATAAGAATTTTTATTTTTTCAAGATATGCTTATTGTGAGCCAAGATAAACATTTGTGTTTTATTGGCGAGTGTATTTTTAATGATATTTCCTCTACACATAATTTTATATAATTATTTCTTGCTAGGTTTAAAATTGATATTTAAATGTTTTTAGATGGATGAATTTAGGGATTAAATTATTTTTAATGATATATAATTATTTCTTGTTAGGTTTGAAATTGATATTTAAATGTGATTTTAGATATAGGTGAATTTAGGTATTGAACTATTTATAATTTTATATAATTATTTCTTGTTAGGTTTGAAATTGATATTTAAATGTGTTGTTAGATAGATGAATTCAAGAATTAAATAAAATTTTAATTTTATATAATTAATTCTTGCTAGGTTTGAAATTGATATATAAATGTGCTTTTAGATAGATGAATTTAAAATGTATATGAAAAATAAAATAAATTTGTAAAATAAAATAAATTAACTGAAACAAAATAATTTCAAATTGATGGATGTATTTATGATATGAAATTAATAAATTAATTTATAGTCAATTTATTCTAGTTAAATACTAAATTAAATTTTGAATTTGGACTACAATTTTACAATATGAGGAATCAATCAACAAAATAGTAATACAATTTTACAACTTAGAGAACTAATATATAAGAAAACAATCATATTATGCAATATAATTATTCTTAAAATAATATCTATGCATGGTCAAAATATAAATTTTATTTATATATAATTTTTTATTTATCAATAAAATCTATTATATGCAATTGAATTTTTACTTACTTAAAAAATTGTATGCATAGTTTCTAACATAATTATTTGTCTTTAAATATAAGAAAATTATATATTGAAGTTTTATATCATATTATTATTATTTTTTTATCATTTATTGGTATTTTTAAGAATTATATTTATAAAAAAATACTTAATTAATTTATATAATACATAATAATATATTTAAAAAAAAAACCAAAAGACTTGCATTACTTTAAAAATAGAAATTTATATTTTTTTCATATTTAATATGTATGATTAATAAAATCAATAAAAATGTTTTAATATAGAAGATTTTATATAAAAAATTAATAAATTATTATTTTTTGACAATTTATATTTTCCATAAAACATCAA
The DNA here is from genome assembly GCA_007258455.2 of Sequoia sempervirens. Lineage (NCBI taxonomy): Eukaryota > Viridiplantae > Streptophyta > Pinopsida > Cupressales > Cupressaceae > Sequoia > Sequoia sempervirens. Next base: position 4,757 of record VDFB02140513.1, read on the forward strand.
ATGAAAGACATTTAAATGATCAAACCATCACAAAATTTTCATATGATAGATAGGGGTGGCTGTCAAATTTCAGGCCTAGGTCAAATCATTTCTTTCAATAGTTGTTAAAGCCTAGTGAACTATGAAACAACTTTGACAACACCTAAGCAGCCATGCAAGGAGGGACTTGTCAGGAGTTATATGTTCCGAGGTGTAATGCAATGGGACTCTCTATCATCATCATCCGGGCCAGCTATGGGGATACGGTGCAAGTTGACAATTTAAATACCTTGTTTGAAGAATCAAGACTAGACAAAACTGCAAACTTCATCATCAAAATTCATTGCAGAAGGGCTGATCTTGAACGAAGCCTCCATTTTGTCTAGGGCTTTGCCGTGGGTGGTTCTTGTGCTGCTCTTGGGTCCCATAGGCTTCTTTGGCCTCGTGGACGTCATTAAAATATTTCATTTCATTTCATATCCACGATGTGTCTACGTGGGCCTAGGGTATATGTATACAATGACATTAATGAAAAATGTAAAAACAATTGGAAAGATGAACAGATAAAGGAGATTGACAATTATGAACGGCTAGGATCGTTTTCATCGCATCTTTTATCCAAGAGTCTATGCCGTTGATTTATCATATCAGATCACCTTACTTCACATAGGGAACGCCTTTGGCATAAAAATTAAGCATTAAACCTTTTTCCAAAGTAAATATTTACCGTAAAGTTTTTGCCACAACTTTAGGTGAATAAAAACAAAGTATGTCTCATAAATATGTCAAATAGATCTCGAGATAGTTCATAAAATCATTGTAAAATTAAAACCTTGTAGGCATTAATCTTATTGCATGATAGTCACTTATTCTTCAAGACTATCCGCAACTATATTATTCAGAGTTAAATCCGATTCCTATGGCAGCAGGCACTAGGCACACTGCAGAAGTTCCTGTCATAGGAGTAACTGCCACACTCTTTCATAAAGACGATAACAAAGCGCTAAATGATTTCTGGGTATAAAATGAACTAGCAAACGCAAATCATCGAACATTGTAAAATGAGCATGTAATCGCAGAGAGTGAATCTGCATTCACAAGATCGGAAGATGAATGATTACCAGCGAATAAATATAAAATTCAATCTATTCGCTAGCTCTTGCACTAGCTAAATTTCCATTTCTATCTCACTAGCTTCATTTTATTGATTTAGCAACAATAATTTGATTTGCCTTGCTGTAATATTTTTTAATAAATTAGAAAGGACCATTGAGTTGCAACAGTTGAAGTCTTTTACAAATATTCGTTTTTGTTTGGGGTTTAACTATCATGAGATCAACTTTTTGCTAACTCTTGTATCAGGTACATGAGGCTAAACTGATATTTCTTTGGTTGAGTTAAGGGCGGAAGGGTGCTTATTTTTCCAGACACGATCCCAAATTCATTCTTTATTTATTGTATTTCTGAGAGTTTGAACCTTGCAGATGGTGTAAACAAGAAACATACCATCACTTACCAATTGAACTGCAACCCTTTCAAATACATTTTAAAACTAATGGAAAAGATTGGAAGTTCTGCTTTGAAATACAAGCTTAGTCTACAACTAAATTCCAATATTAAGTAGTGTCCTTAAGAAAATTACACTTCTAACTGCAAATCGAAGAAAATTAACTTCACAAGTAGCTCAAATATGCTCAAAGATATTAATTACACGCTGGCCCAATAGGTGAGAATGTGAATTTGATCGCTAGGTTTACATCTTACGGAAAATTGAATGGTTGACAGTTTTATGTCATGGCATGTGTTAGCATGGATTGAGAGTGGGGTACACAGCCAAATCATTAAACATTTAAACTTTTTATGTCTGCTGCAACTGACTTCTTGTCTCAAGGCATGAATGCTTAAAACCATGCCCAGTGATGATGTCTTGATCTCCATTACAAGATTGCCTTAATCAAATACTGTCTTTAAACTTAAATTTCTTCCAAAATGATTTCTGAATAAATAATAAATACTTGTTACAATTACAAAAATGCTACTAGAACATAGGGCATCAAATTTCTTGCCATGAAAATCAGTGTAGCAGATTTCCTCAAGGCATATGTAATTTTACAATTTCTCTTCTATTTTTGTTAGTGTCCACCGTACATTACAATGTTAGATGTGCTGTCAGAACTTAATGTACCCACTCCTCGTGAAGGATAAAACACCATTATTTCACGTGCAATAGCATTCCAAATCTCCAACGTATGTCGATTGAATGTCCCAGCACCCCTATTGCAGTCATCCTATTCTATTATGCAAATGCACACACAAATTGTGTGAAAATGATTTGTCATATAATCGGTACCTAACATTTTTATTGAAAATGGACTATAGCTTATAACAGTCATTCAAATTGCTCACAAAATGGTAATGTGACACAGCCAGCCAAAAAATGGAATAGGCTAATGCTACATTAGAAAACAAACAAGACAGATCTGCAATAAATATAACAAATATACCACACCAAACTGAGGACATTGGTTCATAGAGGCTTGTTCAAATTCCATGCCTTTCATTGTAAACCTGCAGGAACTTTTCCAAGCTGCAAGATAAAAACCACATACAAAATTTCAAATACATTAAATCCAAATTGTAAACCATAAATGTTCTGAAAATAATTTCAAGTTTTAATAAGACACACACTGCTGCTAGAAACACTTTAAAACATCAAAATGGATGCCAATGAATGAACCTAGGTGTTCTATGAACAGGTCCATAGTATATATAAATGACTCGAGAATCATAAAATATAACAAAAGATAATTTTAGCTATAGATTTGAAATGAGAAATGATTAAGGTCACCCGATCATTGGGTATAAGTCAATTTCTAAGGCTTACAATTAATCTTAAGAAGAAGACAAAAAGACTTTCGAAATGCAAATGCATCCAAGTATCAGTTATAACTTTGAATGCATTAAGTAGTATAAACATCCACAAATAACCACGAGAGATGAATAAAAATTGGAAAGAAACCACAGACATTCAAGGGGAGTGCAGAAACAATAGAAAACCTGAACTTGCATAGGCAAAGAACAATTTATGGTAGAAAAAATCAGAAGCTGCTTGAAGCTCTAAACAATAAAATGTCAAACAAACAGGTGCATGAAAATGCACATAAGTAGCATTTGGAAATCCCAAAATACATAAGCGGCTAAGAAGACAAGGGTCTAACAATAGAAGTGCAAATCCAAGATGGCAATTTCAATGCAACAAATGTCTTCTGTCCTTCCGAAGGCAATGTATGCCCATAACCCTTAGACTTCAGAGTGTTGTACCCCAAATTAAAATTTTTGCTACACTTAGACATTTTGAAGAAATGGTCAAAAGTCTTGTTAAAATTGGGAATTTGCATGTCTTGCATGAGGGTGAAAAGCTCAAAATTTTCAAAATTTGACGATCTGGGTCTGCTCAAAGCGACCTTGTCTACAAAACCCAAATCTCAGTTTTTCGGCCCTAAATTTAGGAAAATTTCTATTTTTAGAAACTTTCTAAAAATACAACTTTTTCTGGGTTTTTCTAGGTTTCTTCTCAAATGGATGCTGGAATTTTTTTCTAAAAATAGAAAGTTTGGCTTCCAGGGCTCAAACTGATTTTGATTGGCTTAAAATACCTCCTCATCAGGCTAGTCAAGTCAAAATCATCAAAAGATCAGTTTTGCCTTGGTGGGTCTATTCTGCTCTTTTAGAAGCTGTTTTAGGAGCTCCAAGGCCATTAATGGAGGTTGCTCAACTGCCAGGTGTCAAATTCAGAGTCTCAAGCACTGTACAGATCAAGAAGTGACAGAAGATGATCGAGGAACGAAGAACGAAAGAGGGAAGTGGGAAAATCTTGAAAATTGCAAAATTTTGACTAAGTCTGGAAAGTTTAGGCGCCCTAGCTCAGTCTAGGTGCCCAGGATTCTGTGCCTTAGTCATTTTTCCATCTTGACAGTCGAAGCATGATTTCCATCTCGACAGTTGAAGCATGAAGTGGTGAACGAGGAATGAGGGAGAAAGTGAAAAATGTGAAATATAAACTCTCTGGAGACTCTGGGCGCCCTAGTTAGCCAGGGGCACCCATGATTTGAAGGTATTAGTTGATGGAATTAGGGTTTCTGTCTCCAAGATGTTTTGTTCACAATTCTTCTGGCTTTGCAACGAATCCAGCAACAGGTTCATCAAATCAACGAGTCAACCGGAATCTCAGATTGATCGAAGGAGTCTTGACGAAGTGGCAAATTGCAAACCATGAAAATATCAAAAAAGAAACCGAGTTTGGGAACTCTGGGCGCCCCAGGCAGCCAGGGGCGCCTAGCCATTTGGAGGACCTAATGCAGAGATTAGGGTTTGCAAATGTATTCATTGTCTTTAGAATCGTATTAGCTATCAAGTGTATATCTCAGCTTGATCGTCAGATTCGTCTGTCACCAGCAATCGCAAATCAAATAGAGGACAAAGAATGAAAGATCAAAGTTTGAAGGTTGAAAATCAAGGAAAAAATCTAACTCTGGAGATGCTGGGTGCCCCAAGTAGCTAGGGGCGCCCAAGCTTTTGAGGGCCTAAAAGTGCAAATTAGGGTTTGTTACCTCCAGTAGCTTTTCTTCATATTCAGTCCAGCTCTTCAACGGATCCAACGGCGAGCTCGTCAGAATTGTCAATCACCAAATATCACAGACTGATCGAAGGGGTGAAATTGTGTAAAATTGAAAAAAGTTGAAAGCAAAGTTGAAAATCTCAAAAAAAAAAAAACTAACTTTGGAGGAATTGGGTGCCCTAGCTAGCCAGAGGCGCCCAAGCTTTAGACCCCCAAAATCCAGCTTTCAGGAGATATCACTTCCAGGAGACCCCCCTTAGAATTCTCCGAGCTATCCAATGAGTCCAACCATTAGTTCATTGGACCTCCTAATCATCCAGAAACGAGAATTCATCAGAAGATCAAAAAACATGCAAAATTGAAGAATGTAAAAAAATGGCTAACACTGGTGATCATGGGCGCCCTAGCTAGCCAGGGACGCCCAGTATTTTGAGGGGCCAAATGATGTTTTTATCCAAAGTTGCCTCCAGGACAATCTCGTCAGATTCAATCAGGCTTTGCGATGGATCATTCAACTAGTTCATAGGATTCATCAAGTGTCCGGAAATCAAGATCAAATTGGAGTCAAAACACAAGCAAAAGTGGAAATCTAAAGAAAATTGGCTAAGTCTGCTAGCCAAAGGCATCCAAAGTCTCATGCCTTAGTCAAATTTTCCAAATTTTATCTTTCAACATCAAAATGTGTCCAAATTCGATGCACATGCTCCAGAAGGGTTTTCAGAAGTTTTAAAGCTAGAGAATAGAGCAGTTTTCAACCTAAAAACTTATTTAAGATGGCTTTGTTCATTCTTCACAATTTTTGCAGGTGGCGTCCAAGGCAAGAGAGGAGAAACATAAAATTTTTCTTCATCAAAGATTTGAAGGCTAAAACTTGGCGACTTTTCAGAGTTCTTCATATTTTCTTGATCAGCTCACACAGAGGCTTCCTTTTTCATGCTTTATTTTTCCAGGGCATCAATTTTCAGAAGAAGGGGGCCATCTTTTTCAATTTTCAGCAATCTAGGTCAGCTTGGCTCATGATTTTCAAGAACCTGCTTTTTCTCACATGTCCAAGAAATCTTCAGTATTTTCAAAATCTGATCAATTGGGTTCATACAAAACGTGATTTTGCACAAAACCCAACTCTCAACTTTTTTTAGAAAAATTCAAAAATTAGGGTTTTTGCTTTTTCAACCAGCCATCAACAATTTTCAAAATCAAGTGATCTAGGTCTTCTTGCAACAAGATTCTCTACAAAACCCATATCTCAGATTTAGAATTTGTGCAAAACTTGTCCGAGCATAGTCAAGTTTATAGTCAATCTTCAAGTTTTTCAGTATGGAGTACTCTCCTATCGAATTCAAGACCAAATCAATGCTCTATCATGATTTCATCAAAACTTGTGAAACTGACTTGCATCATATCAAACCAGTATTCAATTTGCGTGCTTTGGAAGATGCACACAATGTTGCAATCAGACACCTTGGTCATTCTGGATTACTTGCAATAGCATCAATTCCCGTTTCAATGCAAATTCTAGAGTTTGTGATTGCTTGTATCAAGCATTACAACCCCACAACACGAGAAATTCAAGCAACAAATGGAAGAGTTGTTTGTAGCCTCAAGCCGGACATGATTGAAAAGTACTTGTCAATACCACCTTGGTCGGAAAATTTTGTCATCTCCATTGAAGAATGCGACAAGGTGTGGCACATGCACAAGGATAAATACCGCAAGAAAGTTGCACAAAAATGGTTGGAGAAACACAACACTTTTCTTAAGAACATCGGGCGTGGAGAATTCAAGGAGGAGTTTGCAATAATCATCACTCTGCTCAACCGAGTCACTGGTCAAGCAAAAGCTACAAAATTCCAGCCTTGGATGTTCTATATCATCTCTCACATCATTAATAAATCAGAGCTCTATGACTGGCCAACTTTGATCAGCGATAGTCTTCACCATCAAATGACCGAATACTTCAAAATCCATGAGTTCCACATGATTTCATATCTAGTCTACCTAGTGGCCTTTCAAGGCAAATTCAAAGGATTGAATACCGTAGGAACTTTGGATGTACAACATGTTTATAATCATTACCCTCAGCTGGACTTTTTAGAGTCAGCACATCACTACAAAAGGGTAATTGAGGCATTCTTGATGCATACGGTGAGAGACCTAGACAACGAGTTGCATGTACGGATTTCATCAACTACCAGGGCAGCAATGGTGGAGTGGGCTGATTGGTTCATCCAGTTTCCTACATTCTCCTATATCAGAGTGTACAGCTTCTCAAGTAGTCTAGTCATGTTGCCAAGATATCCTTCAGATGAGGTGGTTTTCATAGAGTTCCTGAGGCAAGTGTATGAAGTTCACACTTTCTTGCGGAATCAAAAGAACGCTACTTTCAGTTTTCAATTTGAGTTGGGAATCTACAAATGTAGATCGTTGGCAGATGCAAAGTCAATGGGTGATGAGTTGTCAAAATTTGGTCTCAAGCCATTCAGCGAGAGGCGATCATACGATCCACATGGTGTCTTCGCATCCCGTCTTTCTGGGCGATCATACGATCCACATGGTGTCTTCGCATCCCGTCTTTCTGGGTTTCATGAGCTTAAGGTTACCATGGATTCTTTGAAGAGCACTTAGATGGCCCTTCAAGAATCCGAGATCCATGTTGATGAGCTTTGCTTGGAGTTAAATTTGGCTCAATGTACTCTAAAAACTATCTAACCAGTAAGGTAGGACAGCCATCAATCAACAAAGTAGGAGGTAGAACCCAATGGGTTAGAGCTGGAATACTCCTGCCCTCATGCATAACTCCACCAAATGACTCCATGACATGAGTCACTTGTCCTAAAATCAAGGAGGCCTCATACCCGTGATTGACTAACATAAGAGGCACTTCATTCCCATGGCCCTTCAAGAATCCGAGATCCATGTTGATGAGCTTTGCTTGTATCTGTGACAGCGTTATAATCCATACAATCTTTCCATGGCACATTTCACTATAACTGACTGGTAATGACCACAATAGTAGTAAGATAACAGCCTCTTTTAATAGATTTCTGAGCATTAACTAGACTGATTACAATGAACAAAGGTTCAGGTTTGAGCAGCAGATTAATACTCAGTCCAAAATCAACCCTTACACCCAGGTATGAAGGAAATACGCTCAGAAAAGCAAATCAGACATGACTGTTATAGAATGGACACTCCCAGACAATGCAAATGATGAATATGCCAATGTAATCTGTCCAGAAAGAACTTACAACATTCCAGAATTTGATAAAGTAATGATTAACTCAATAACTTTCAGACCTGGAATTAGGCATTCTCTATCAACTCAGGAAGTCTCGAACTGCTGCAAGGAAGACTAAGAAATAATGCAGACCTCTGTAACTAGGTTCTACCACGCCCAGAACACCTGTATCAGTCCCTTCGACCCTCATTAATATGCTGCAAACTGAGGTTGAATGTTTGTGGTGACTCAAACAGCAACAAACTCCGCTTTCAAAGCCTCACGAATTGCTTTGGAGTTCAAACACCCAACACATGATGAGAAATGGCTGCTCAGAAGTTACTGGGAGGAGTAAACAGCATAGCCAACCCTAGTCTTGTTCGCACCCTTCACAGGGACCAGCGAAACCCTTCAAAATGCTCACGCCTTTGCCAGATATGAACCTTAGACTCAACACCTAGGGTTTGCAAATAACCACGACCTTCAGAGATTGAAACAACTTCAAAATGAAGACATTCGATGAAGCCAGAATAAGCTCAGTCAGGGTTAATGCCAGAGAGCCAGAAAATAAGATATTCGCGCAAGGCCAAACTCTTCTTTGGGTTCAACACTGAAAAATTATGTTCTTTCTTCTACAATTCCGCCACTGAAAAAGACACACAAGATTGCAATATCATCCCTGTAGAAGGCTTGAGTGACTTCCTCCACAATTCCAGCTAGGGTAGATAGTTTTACTACCGAAATCGGTGCCCTAGGGTTTCCAACCCACAGGCCTAAGAAGCTTTTGAAAATCCCTCCAAAATGAAAGTGAGAAATAACATCAAGCATGAATGAGAAATGAGCCTCTCTTGTAATGTCCCCTATCTCGATGTGCCCTAGAATTCGCCTATTGATCACAAATTGCAACAAATTAGGGTTAGGGTTTCACCTTATTAAATAAATGTCTTGGATTGGAATCCTGCATTTTGCCACATGAACAATATATGCAAACATGTATATATGCTTGTTAGGGTTAGACAATTTCATTGCATCGATAGATTATCAATCAATACAAACAAGTTTGGGAGAAGGGACATGATGGGTCCACTCGAAGCCATATGCCAAGCCTAAGAGGTTGTATACCACAACTCTCCCCTTTGGTGACTTGTACTTGCTTTCCCCATCAAGGTCATGACTCTCGGAAGACACTTGCCAACCTGTGGGGTCGAGCGGAAATCGCGAGTGGGCTCTTTTGGCTCCTACCACTACACCTCAAGCCCTACCTTCGTGAGGAGTTGGGCGAAGGTCGTAAGTGGGTTTTTGGCCCCTACCACTGGCACCTCAGGCCCTTCCACAAGATGGGTTCCAGAGAATCAAGCATATCATATACTCTATCACAAGAAATCATTCACTAAATATTCTTATTATCATATAGGCAATATGCGTACATATGCAAGCAATGATCTACAAAAAATACACATGAATATATGTTATATATGGTAATAGCACGCTGTGGTGATGAACTGGACTGATTCTTATTCGTTTCCTAGTTTACATATTTCTTCTCCTTGATCGATCTGCCGTTAATATTCAGAGGATATGGTTAGTGTAAATCAAGAACATGAGAATCTATTACTCATATTCATATTAAGGAAACACAACAACTTATAATATCATAAGTATTCCTAATAATTATTCTTGCATGAATATATATATATACACGTATGGATCTATATGTGTATGTATTTATATATATTAATAATTATATTTACTTCCCTGTTTATATTCTTGGCAATGATACTTATTCCAATATATGCATTCCCTTTGCTGTAGTTCCCAGATTTCACTAAATGCAGGTGTATTTCTCCAACTTGCATTCCCTTTGCTGTAGTTTCCAGATTTCATTGAATGCAGGTGTATTTCTCCATCTCTCTCCCATGATTATAGCCTACTAATCTATCTGCTGTTTATATCCAGAAATAATTCTTTCTTCCACTCTGCTGTTTCCTACTCAGATTTCTAATTGATTTCCTATTCATTCCATTCGATGCCTTGCTGAATGTCTGCTGCTCTTAACATGACTTCAATCGCTGCACATTAATATAATAATTTGTGTCTTGTAAACATATTAATCTTATTTGGATCGCTGCATTTACACATTCTTCTATTCATGTGAATAAGACAAGATATTTTCCCTTTTTGAATAAGACAACTTTGTCTTATTTGACTTCTCTCCTTCCTTTCTTCCTCTTTTCCCTCCCATCACCCCCTATGGAAGTTTTATGAACATCTTTTTATATCCCATGACCCGCTGATGGGACATGTCCTTTTAGTAATTGCTGTCTCTAAAAGTGAATCGTTGCATTGTTTGGAATAACAATGACCCCCGCCTTAGCCTTTATCAGTGCTTTGTTATTATCGTTCATTTATTTAATTAGTATGCTTTTTGTAAATAATATAATAATTGTGACTAATAGTATCACTGTTCTATTAAGGATAATGAGGTTGCCTTTTAATCGATGTAAATTAGATTCATTCACTTATTTATTTACCAATGCACAACTATATTTAGATTTATTAGTTTCTTGTTAATATTCTATTATTATAATGATTTCAATTTAACAATATCAATTTGATCTGTTTTGTATTTATAATAATTGTATTATAATTATAATATTATCTACGATAATTATAATTATAATAATATATAGATTGCTGTTATTTATATTTATATTTTTGGTATTTTATTTTATTTATTTATTTGCATTTCAATGAGTTACAATTTTGGGGACATGACATCTCTACTCCTTTTATATTTCCCACTTAAATTCCCGATCAAAATTAATAAAGTGACTTAATAAAGTTAACTTTTAAATATTTCACTTAAAGTCACTTTATAACCTTATTTAATTAATCACTTAATCTTAACTTTTAACTTTAGCTTTTCCTGCCAGGAAATATCAAATAATTAAATAAATGAATTCCGTTATCATGCCTTTATCCTTCGGGAATTAATAAGGCTAAAATAGCAACCTAGGTGATTAAACAAAGGGGACATTACACTGAGTGTGCCATCTTGGTTGCATCTATTGCAGATCTTGCTAGAGTCACTATATGTAAGAACCCTGCTAGTTCTAACTCTGCCTCTGATGCAAAAAATGTATTGTTTTTGCATTTTCGCTTGTTTTGATGGATTTTTGACAAATAATAAAGAAGTTGCCAGGCAAGAAATAATACTAAACTGAATAAACAAGTAACTATGGAGTAACTGCAATTTTATTATGTAACTGGCAATTGCTACAAGTAAATCTTACTCAACAAATATACTTGGAGGTCCTCAACTTTATTAAATAAGAAACTTCTGGAACAAGCTAGGCAATACATAAAACTGACAAATCAAATGCCCCAGCCAGATGCAACACGTGCTACTGTGAAGAAGTACGACCAATGGATAGAGAAGGTACAACTTGTTATTCTGGTGTCTGTAACTGATGTATGAAGGCGCCTCAAACCAATATGCCCCTTCCTTATTGAAAAATAGGAAATAAACTATAAATAACTCTGATGAAAGCACAAATGGACTTGAGAATGAAGCCCTCTTTGAAGCAATGATTCAGCTAGTCTTTCACAACTTCAAGATTGCAAAACACTGAAGAATTTCCGTTCTCCAATGGTGGTAATATGCTAAAACCCTTGTCTCAAGCACAAACTTCAAAGAAGCCAAAAAAAGTCAATGTCAAATGCTCATGAATGAACGAGGTCGACTTGCCCTTTTCCTTCTTATATTCTCTCCAAGAGGCACAATTTCCAATGAGATCATTTTAATACATTTAAAATGTATCTTAATGTTTGATACCCCTTTTTAATTAATTTCTCAACTTGGGCATACCATTTAGCAAAATTATTATAATCTCACTTTATTAAATTTAAGTGGCTCACTTTTATAAAGTTAAAATATAACTTTATAATATCCCCTTTATTAATTAAATATAACTTAACCACTTAAATATTAATATCTTCCTCAATATTCAGTATTTTGACGTGTTGTCTAAAGCTGGGGTCAACACTGTAAAAACCCCATGTGTCTAGATGCCTTGACTAAAAATAGCATCATTGCCAGATTGACTTACTATAAATAGTAAGTCCCTCAAACTAAGCCAAACACTGATCTGCAAAGGCCTGAAATTGAACCCAATACTGAACTGAAGAAATGGAAATGACAATAACCTCCATTAATTGCCACTGAGACCCTCTATCCAAACATATTAGCCTACAAGGGTCCAAGTAATAGGCTAACCCATCTGCAACTGATACTGACTAGAGTGGGGACATTATAGTCCCCCCTCCCCGAATTTGCTTGTCCTCAAGCAAACTCAATGCTGGATGCTGTAAAATGCTCTCGCTCTCCCAAGTAGCATCCTCTGCCGGCAGAGCTCTCCATTTAACCAAATATTCCCTGATAACCTGTCTTCGAAGATGATGCTCGCTGGAATCCAAGATGGCCTTAGGTACTAATATCAACTTCCCCTCATCATCTAGGGGTGGTTGGTTTGAAGAAGGAACTATATGTTGTTCCAACGCCTTCTTGAGGCGTGACACATGGAACACATTGTGCACCTTACTGTTTGCCGGTAAATCTAACTCGTAAGCCAACTCACCTGATAATCCTGAACGACCCATAATAGCGTGGCTTGAGTTTCTCCGCGCCCCTCTTCCTAAGCGTGGACTGTCTATAGGGCTACAACATCAGATACACCATATCTCCGATCTCAAATGATCGTTCAACCCTCCTCTGATCAGCATATTGCTTTTGCTGATTCTGAGCCTTTTGAATGTTCTCACGAAGGGCTCTCATGATATCTTGGTTCTCCTGTAACAGATCCCCAACACTAGGTACTCTGCAATCGCTCAACAATAAATCAAGGAAACTAGGCGCATCATAGCCATACAAAGCTCTGAAAGGTGTCATCTGGATAGTCATATGATGAATGGAATTATAGCAGTACTCACAAAGATGCAACCACTTCACCCAAGCCTTCTACTGCCCATAAATGTAGTTCCGCAGGTATCCCTCCACCCATTTGTTGACAATCTCTGTTTTCCCATCAATTTGTGGGTGGTAGCTAGTGCTTGGAGTAAGCTCTGTCCTGCGTAGTCGGAATAACTCCTGCCAGAAGCTCTGTCCTGCGTAGTCGGAATAACTCCTGCCAGAAGTGACCCATGAACCTACTGTCTCTGTCATTGACAATACTTCGAGGTAACCCATGCAATCTGAATACCTCACGAAAGAATAGATCTGCTACCTGTGTAGTTGAATAGGTAGTAGTGATCGGGAGGAAATGTGCATACTTGGTCAACCGATCTACTACCACAAAAATGCTATCTCTCCCTTGAGCTTTCGGCAAGCCCGTAATAAAATTCATAGACAAGCATTCCCACTTGCCCTCAGGAATAGGAAGTGGGTGAAGCAACCCAATAGGGTAAGTATGCTCTTGCTTGTTTTGCTGGAAAACAGAGCACTCCCTGACATAATGAAGAACATCAAATTTGAGACCCTTCCAAGTGAATTTCTCCCATACCTGCCTATAGGTCTTAAAGTATCTGGGATGACTAGTGTTTACTCACTGGGTAGTGTTCAACGTACTACGGGAGTAAATGAGAATAATTCACAAACATAATGCACGTACTAGAATATGAATCACATTTGAGTCACAGAACAATCGTAAGAGTAATTGCACAGCACAATGGATTGATTGATTTCATGAAGTATCTCAACCATAGTTGAAAAAATCGCCAATAACTCGCAAAATCGCAAGTAATCGCGTGGCAATAGGCTGGGCGAGTAAATCGCACAAAAACTCGCAGCCGTGTTTTAATGAAAAACGCGCAACGATTTTTTATAAAAACGTGCAGAAAAACACGATATTTTTGCAAAAAAGCGGCCAGAAAAACTTAAAACCTGGCCTTTATTTTTAACCCTAATTTATTCTTCTTCAAAACAAAGTGTTTGCATTCCATTCATTCATGTCGACGACCCAGGGCAAAGGAAAAACGACGGCGGAAAGGAAAAACGAGCCGCACAGCAGCAAGAAAAAACGTGACGTCGACGGCAGATCTTCATTTCCAGAAAACCACTGCGCACAGGAATCCGACTTGGTGTATGTAATAAATTATTTTAAAGTTCATTTTTTTTTTCATAGTGCCGTCCGTCGTTTTTTCTGAGAAATTTTTAATACATTTTTTATTTTAATAGATCTTAAATTTAATACAAATTTATAATAAATTTTAAACAAACAAATTTATAATAATTTTAGTTTTCTGTTTTAAATTTACAATAATTTTTAATATTTTATTATTATATTGTATAAATTTTAATATGTTTAAATTTTAGTTTATTTATTTTTCTGTAATAAATTTATAATAAATTTTAGTTCATTTTTTTTTTATAATTTCATAATAATTTTTAATATTTTATAATATAGTGTATAAATTTGTAATAAATTTTAATTCATTTATTTTTCTGTTATAAATTTATAATAATTATTAATATGTTATATTGTATAAATTTTAAGAATATGTTTAAATTTTAATAAATATTTTTCAAATTATTTATTAAATTTAAAACAATATTATTAAAATTAAAAATTACGTCTAAAATTTTTAAACATATGATATCATTGTCTTTTTCAAAAGAAAAAACATTATTATTTAATTTAAAATTACGTCTAAAATTTTAATAATGTTTTTAAATTTAAAACATTAAAAATTAAATTTACATCTAATATTTTATTTTTTTATCATAACAATTAAACATTATATTTTTAAATTATTTGAAAATAACTTAAACTTATATAGACTTAAGTTAAAATTTTGATAATGCTCAAGCCTATACAGAAATTTGAATATGAATTTGATAATCATTCATGTTTATAGTTTTTCTTCAAAATCAACTGCTGCATGCAGATTTATTTAACTTCACTTTTTATCTCTTAATGTTTATCTTGTCTCTCTTTTGCTAGGTATCTTGCTAAAAGAATATGGCTTCTACAAGTAAAAAGAGTGGTGGCAAACCAAGAGATCCTTGCTGGAAACATGGAACACCGGGTGCAATACGAGGAGAGGTTATGTGCAACCATTGCTTCGAGACTTATTATGGTGGCATAAACCGGCTGAAATACCACCTTGCACGAATCCCTTGTCGAGATGTTGAACCATGTACAAAGGTACCCGAAGAGGCTGAGATGGAGGCCAAAGCACTCCTTGCAGCATATGACCAAAGGAAGGAAAGTAAAAAGAGAGCAGCAGAGGCAATGGCAGCCCCATATGCAGATTTCAGTTCTACAGGGTCACAAAGGGCTACGGGAAGCTCTTCTCTTGGGCCACGGATACGAGGATTAGGATCTGGAACTGTGGGCAACATCGGTTCTAATTTTTTTGTTCCGCGTAATACTCCTGGTGCACAACCTTCATTGGAAGGTACTTCTTGGAATAGAGAGTTGCAAAATGAGGCGAAGTTGGCATGTGCTAAATTTTGGTACTACAACGATATTCCATTCAATGTTGCTTCTAGTCCTTATTGGGAAGAGTTGGTCACTGCATTGACTGTGGCAGGTAAGGGGTTCAAGGCCCCAAGTCGTTATGAGTTGAGTGGGCCATTATTGCAGAATGAGGTCCAAAACACACACAAACTAGTGGAGGAACAAAGGAGAAATTGGGAAAAGAATGGCTGCACCATTATATCTGATGGGTGGACAGATGGCAGAAATAGGACACTCATCAACTTTCTAGTGGCTTCAGGGGGACAATTGGTATTTCTAAAATCAGTTGATGCCTCCAATGAAACAAAAAATGCAGAGACCTTGTGCAATATGTTGGATGAGGTGGTGATGGAAGTGGGAGTTCAAAATGTAATTCAAATTGTGACTGACAATGCAGCTGCATATGTGGCAGCCGGTAAACTTCTAATGGCGAGGCATCCCACATTATCTTGGAGCCCTTGTGCTGCCCACTGTCTTGACTTGCTCCTTGAGGACATAGGGAAAATAAGTTGGGTGAAGAATGTGGTTGAAGATGGAAGGAATATCACAAAGTACATCTACAATCACACATGGGTCCTAAGTCTCATGAGAGAGCACACTGATGGTAAGGATCTCGTGCGATCAGGAGTCACACGCTTTGCCACCAATTTTCTCACCTTGCAGAGCATTTTAGCTACATTGCCCAACCTCAAGCGCATGTTTGTGAGTGAAAAATGGCTTGAGAGTCCTTATTCCAAGAAGCCTGAAGGAGATAAGGTTAAGAAGACCATTTTTGATGATAGATTTGCAAAACAAATGGAGGAGATCATCAAAGTAAGTTTTCAAACATTTATTGATGATTTATTTTATTTCTTTCTAATATTATAGCTTGCTGATTTTGTTAATTTTTTTATATTTTAGGTGTCAGAACCGTTGGTTAGAGTTCTACGATTGGTGGATGGGGATAAAAGCCCCATGGGGTATCTATATGAGGCCATGGATAAGGCCAAAGAGGCAATTCAACATTTATATGGGTCAAACAAGACCAAATATGAACCCATATGGCGCATAATAGATCGGAGGTGGAACCGACAACTCCACCAACATATTCATGCTGCTGCCTACTTTTTGAACCCCAAGTTTTATTTCTCTCCTACTTTCAGAGCAGATGCAGAGGTTAAAGTTGGCCTCAATACATGTATTGAAAGATTGGTTAGTAATGATGACCTTCGAGATCTCATACTTGATGAGATACAGAGCTATAAGAGGGTCGAAGGGCCATTGTTTTCATCCAAGGATTGCATTCGTAGGAGAGACACTCTACAGCCAGGTAACAAATTTATGTGTTTAAAATTATTTTACTATTTATGACATTATGTTAATGTTTAAGTTTATTAAATCCTTACTAAGTTATAAATGGTTATCATTGCAGATTTGTGGTGGGAAGATTATGGTGCCACAACGCCTAATCTTCAAAAGGTTGCCATTCGTATTTTATCTCAGCCTTGTAGTGCATCTGGTTGTGAGCGCAACTGGAGTTGCTTTGAGGCCATTCATACAAAGAAGCGCAATCGGTTGACTCAAAAGCGCTTGAATGACCTTGTCTATGTGCGCTACAACCTTCGGTTGCATGAGAAGAAGGTAAAAGGTTTGAGTTCACATGAAGCACTTGACCTTGATGACATTGATCCATACTCAGATTGGATTGCTGAGCCTGATGAGGTCAATGTGGAACCATGGATAAGTGATGATGAGTTTGCTGAGATGGAGAGGGAGGCAGATGCAGCTGAATGGGAAGCAGAGGTGGCAGCCTATGAGGAGGAAGGCGAGCTTGGTCAGCCAATAGAGGCTGTTTCTTCACACACACAATTTGATCCTATCCCTATGGATGAGGCACCTATTGGGGCACCTGTTGAGGCTTCTATTGAGGACATTGCACCTATACCATCTACTTCAGTACCACCCACACAGCAGCGACAAAAACTTTTGAGTTTCAGTCGTAGAAGAAATTTAGGATAGATAATTTTTATTGATACTAAAACTTGAAGTTGATATGTATTGAGAAGTCGAACTTGTTTTTTGGTCTATGATACATTGATGATTGATACGTATTAAGGTTTTAAACTCTAATTTTGATTTATAGATGATGAAATCAGTAAATACATTGATGATTGATATGTATTAAACTCTAATTTTGATTTATATATGATGAAATCAGTAATATGTTCTAAAAATTCAGTTTATATGTGTGGTTTTTAAGAATATTTTAAAAAATTGTGTATTTTCAAATGTTCGATAAATTTGCCGAGTTATTGCCGAGTTTTTCCCTGAGTTTTTACCGAGTCCCGAGTTTTTAAAATTTTTGGGTCTGCCGAGTTATTACCGAGTCCGAGTTTTTCAACTATGATCTCCACAATACATAGCAATTGTCCCTGTCCGACTACAAATGACAAGATACATATATAGATGGCCGAGGTTGGTTGAGATATCAACCGTCAGCAACTCTTCCTAACTACCTGCCCGACAACTAATCCAACTTTTACTTTAAACTGTGCATGTATTAGTATTATTTAAACTATTATTACCTATTCCCATTACGACCGACTACAACATTTATTTAATTAGTACGGTCGATTACAATATAATTATTTATTAACATGGCCGTCTACATCATCCCTGCCACACAGTAGTCTTCCAGACGACTAAAAACAAAAAATGCCAACTCCTTGTCCTTTTCCTATCATTGATTCTCCTTTTGTGCTGAAAGTCGTTGTGCATCGGCCACCTGGGTATCCTTCTCTATCAACTGACCCAATACTCTATCCCTCTCTGCCAATTTCTCCTCGAGAGCTGCCACTCTGATTTGCTCGGCTACCAACTGCTCTTGTAACTGTACTATGATGGTTGGTTGTATTGCAATTTGGAAATTCCAATAAATCTGATGGGGGTCTGGGGGCAAGGCCCCCAGTGGGGTCGAGGGGTAGCGCCCCTCGCGGGGGTTTGGAGCCAGTGCCCCCAATGGGGTCAAGGGGCAGCGCCCCCAGTAGGGTTGAGGGGCAGCGCCCCTCGTGAGGTCATGGAGCAGCGCCCCCGCCACCAAGACCAATTTAACACTTTTGAAACCACTCGAAACTGCATCGCACGCCTCATTTTCATTATTTTTCCACAAGTTCTAAATAGTGCTGATGAAGCCGAAAAATACAGATTTTGCATTGTTTTTAGACTTCACTTTCTCCCGGTCGATGCTTGGTACGGCCTGTCTTTTACAAACTTCGATACTTGGTACGACTTGTGTTCTAAATGGTACGGTCGTTGGTATGGCTTCACTCTCTCTTGTGCGTATGGCCTTCTTCCTGATGCATACGGCTTCACTTTCCCTTATGCGTACGGACTTCTTATTTTGTTTGTGGTGTACAACCTTTCGTACGGAAACTCTTCTCAAACATACGGCATGTGTTTTCTTCCGTACGGAGTTGTGGCCTTTGTTCCTTGTGAGTCTCCAATCTCCAGTGCGTACGGATTTTTCATTATTTTCCAATCATTCGTCCCCTTGCTTCGTACGACTGGTACTCTTAATCGTAAGGATTTCTTTTCCAAGCCTTCGCCCTTCAGATTGAAAGTCCATACGGCCTTCCTTTCCTTAGTTCGTACGGTTGTTGTGCTCTTTTCCTTATATGCGAATTTTGCCTTCTGTTTTTCTCGTACGGCCCTAAACTTTCCTTTACTTCGTACGGTCCAGTGAACTCCTTCTAGGACGATTTCTTCTTGACTGTGGCCCTTCTTCTCACCATGTACGGACTTTTTGCCAGATCGTACGGCCTTCAAGTGGAACTTTCGTACGGTATCTTTTCCCTAGGCTCGTACGGCTCTTTGCATATGGCATCCGGACTTCCTTTCTACACCTCGCCCTTCCTCACTTCGTACAACTGAATTGGCTCTTGGAGTTTTGTCGTGTTTGATTTTATTTCCTTTCTCCTTTCTAAGTTTGACCGTACCGTGCAAGTTATGCTTGATAACACTCTTTCCGTGTGATTTCCTTCTTGATGTTTTGTGCGACCTAGTCAATATCCATTTCCATTCTATCATTTTTTTCACTTTTATTCCTTGCCTTCTCAATTTTTTGAATTTTTTAACGTTTTTTCCTTTGTCTCCTTTTAATTTTTTAAACCTGCCCTTATTTCTTTTATTTATCCCTTTCTCCAATTTTTTAATTTTTTCTTTTTCCAGCTTCACTTGTTGACTTTTGTAATATTCAATTTTTTTCTTTTCTTCTTTTCAATTTTTCTCTTCCCAAATTTTATTTCTCTTTTATTATTACTCCCTCTTTCTCTCTCCTCTTTCTTCTTTTTTTGCTTTTTCTCATTTTCTCTTCCATTTTTCTTTATTTTTTGATTTCTTTCTTCTCTCTCTTCATCTCTTTTCTTTTTTTCTAATTTTTTAATTTTTTCATACTTTTCATTTTTTAACACAATTTTTTCATCTCGTACCTTCTCGGACTTGTGGACTGGCGTATTGTCCAGTTTTGATACTCTTTCTTTAATACTCTCTCCATACTTTCGGCCCGAAGTGTTTGTTTGGGCCTTCCACTGACTCTTTTCTTCCTTGATTTCCCGATTTGTAACGTATTTTTACTCTTCGATTGGAACACTTCATAATCTTCCATCTGCCAATGAAATAAGTCATTCAACGAACTTGTCTCATCCTCCGAACAACTCTCAAGTTCAAGTACGCCTTTGGTGTTCAGTTCCATAGCTTTCCTTCCTTCGTCCACATCCGACTCACCTCCATCTGATTCAGATCCGGAGGAAGCCAATTCTTCGCTCACGGCCTGGTTCTTCAAGTTGATGACGTACTTCTGCCCGTTGTTCTCGATCGAGAGTGTGTTCCTCTTCCAATTATGATTTGCCTTCGCGGCTATCAGCCATCCTCTCCCAAGTAGTACATCGTACGCTTTCCTCTGTAATGGGATGATGACAAAATTTAGCAAAAACTGTTGTGTCCCGATCATCACCTTCTGCGCCATCAGCGTTCCCAACGGCTTGATACCATGTTGATCAACGCCAACCAGTTGGAATGTTGGCGGCCAGAGTGTAGGCTTCTCAAGACTCTTCCATGTGTCTTAATTGATGCGTTGACTCCCAATCCTCGAGTCGGCGATAGTATTTGTCAAGATATTCCCTCGATCTCTATACTTACATTTGTTGGCATAACGTGTTAAGCTTTGAGCAATCTTGAATTGATTGTTTTGTTTCTTGTCACGGTGGCGGTTACGGACGCAATTCTTTCGGTCCCTCGTCAGCGGTTTAACTTGCCATCAGAGTGATGTTTGTGATCACCAGGTCCCAAGCTGGCGGCATAGTCACGGAGAAGGTCGATTTGATGTCGGTATGGTGGTTTTGCGATTACACCCGTGCGATGTTGATTTCCGCCTCCGACGGCCAGAGGTTCGGCTTCTCGGGGGTACTTTGTTTTTGCCATACATCGCCCGGTTCCGCCGGTTTTACTTCCTTCATCCTTTGTTTCTCGTACATGGATGCAGTAGTAATGTCCCCTATCTGTCGAGAGCACTTAAACCCGAATCTTGCATTCAAAGTTTTCCTCAAAGAGACATTAGAATGTTAGAGATCAATAAATTTCAGTGATGATAACCTTTAAGACCCGAGATGATATAAATATTTCATTCTTGTTAAAGGAGTATTTATTTCCTCCTGGTCACTCATTATGAATAATTCCTTTGTAATATATTTCATGAGTACATTAAATGTTAAACATCTCTCAAGATCTCATAGGTGGATTCTATTATACCATTTAATATCATAGTGAATAAACAGAGTCATTATTTATAAGGCTCAATAATTGTTGCAAGCATCATTATTGGATAATTGCAAATTATATATATATATATATATATATATATATATATATATTCAATATGTATTAATTTCCAACTATCACTAAATTCTTAATTCATTTACCAAGCATTTATTTAATTGCCTTTGATTGACTTTCATTAACATGTATAATATTACCATTTCAAAATAATATTGTTAATAATTCATATGCATAAATATAAGCTACTAATTGATCCACATCTTGATTTCGTAATGTATTAACTGATTAATATTTTATTCCAAAAAGTACTTACTAAGATTTCATTATGAATTGAACTGATTATTATTTTATTTCATAAAATACTTATTAAGCCCCTTATCTACAACCTTATATATTCACTACACTAATCAGTCATATTCAGAAATACTTACCTTGTTTGTTGTTGTCTGCCCGTATTACTTCTCCAAGATATCACAGGTCATTACTTACTGCCCTGCGTCAGATTAAAGAAGATGTTGCTGGCAGTATATATACTTTATCTTCCCATCGATAGCTAGAAGACTTCTAGTGCCAGCGATTTAATATGTTCTTCCAGCCGCTGATGACCCTTTTGGTTTCTCTCCCCTACAATTTAAGATTTTGTTCTCTTCTATTCCCGTCTGTTCTTCTGCGTGCAAATTTATTTCTCCATCATTCGTTATCCTCTCCTCTTCTCTCGATTCTTATTTTCCTTATATCTATATATATGATATCACTTTATTTTGGAAGAGTCATAACCTTCCAATACCACCGCTGACTTTTTATGATTTAGTTTTAATTTAAATATATTCCTTTCTTTAATCACGTCTCTTCATTAGGTAATGCTGCCTTCTATTTCCGAGTTTTGTCTTATGATAATTTTTATTATTATTTCTTCTTATAATTTCAATGTGAACTTGTATATTATATTTTGTGTATTGTATGGTATTGATAATTGTCAGATTTATTATTAATATTATATTTATAATTATAATATTATCAAATTATATTTAAATCGTAATTACTCGTGTTTGGATTTTGATAATTATTTGTATGTTATTATTTATGTCTTTAGATGCTTTATAACTTAGTGTTACAATTACGGGGGACATGACAATCACGGGTAAGTGGCCTTTTTTGCTTGTGCTCTAGTGATCGCCAGTACCTCTTGTTCTTCTACTTCCAGCATGTGGATACCCTTTTGCTTAGGGCATTCGTTATCTTCATGATCGCCTGGTCCACACCACTTACACAATCGCCCTCCCGAACCTTGACCGTTCTGGCAGTCCCTGGCGAAGTGGCCCCATTCGTTGCACTTCCTGCATTGGATCATGGGCCTTCCTTTTGCATCGTACTGTATCGTGTTTCTCGGACTTCTGTTGCTTCGGTAACCTCCAGGGGATGCATTGCTATTGTACTGGGGCTTTGGTGGTGTGTTCAGCAGTGTTGACGACTCTCCTTGAGTGAAGAGTACTTGCGTACCCCTTGCTCTCAAATTGTATGGGCATTCCTTGATGGAATGTCCCATAACTTGGCAGATATCACATAACATCTTCTTTGGACAGTTCTCTTTTATGTGACCTTCCCCATTGCACTCTGTACACCACAGTTCTCGGGCTTCCCTTGCGCTCTCTTTGTCGGACTTCAATTCTTTCATCATTTGCATCATATCTTTTCTGAGTGCTTGTACGGTTTTAGATTCACCGTCGCTGTCGTCCGGACTCTCCTCATCGTCCGTCTTCTTTTTCTCTCGGGAAGATGTTTTATTTTCACTTTCTATGTCCAATATCCGATTGTATGCTTTGGCGTACGATGAAGGAGGTACGACTTTCATTTTCTTTCTTAATGACGGAAGCAAGCCCTCAATGAACCATCTTTTCTTCAACCCGTTGGCCGGCTGTGCCTCCAATTTCCCCAACAAATCTTTGAGTCTTCGGTTATAGGTTCGCACACTCTCGTGCTTTCCTTGCTTGGTATTGTATATCTCCGCAACAATCTTGCTATCATCTCGCAAGAGTTTGAACTCCTCTTGAAATGCTTGTTTCAACAATCTCCATGTAGCTTTGTGTGCTTGATCTAATTCAGAGTATCAGTCGATGGCACTATCTCTTAGTGTCGCTAGAAATGCTTTCAACGACTAATCTGGATCATCCTCCCCACTTGCTATCCAGATAGTTTCACATGTTTTACAATGTCGTACTGGATCTTCTGACCCATTCCCCGTAAACTTTGGCAGCTTTTGCCGCTCCGGAGTCACCATCTTTGCCCGCTGT
>VDFB02140515.1:0-57859 GCA_007258455.2 Sequoia sempervirens
AAAATTTTAATCCTTAAAAAATTCACCACAACTTAGATCAATTACAAATAATTACTCTGTTGAATAATTAAACATTCAATACAAAGGTAAAAACTAATAAAGCATTACGCATACACAGTAACACCAAATTTATGTGGAAAAACCAATAAGGGAAAAACCATGGTGAGGATTAGATCACAGTATAGATAATATCAAAACCTATTCCAAAAGGCTCACTGCTTGATAAGGCTCACTACAAAAACATGGACTTACTATTTGGAATAGGACTCATTGTCCAACAAGGGTCAACCACTTGGAGGGATCATTGCCACACAATTACAAAGAAGATAGAAGAGATATATTACATAAAGAATAAAATATTAGTGCAATAGATATTTCCACCATAATTCACTTGACCACTTGTAGACATGCATGAATGATAGAGTCCACCTTCAACTCACTACATCTAAACACTCAAAATTTAATATTCGCACTCATCTGCCACACTTGCATCACATACATCATTCGTGATCTATATCTTTCACTATCTCTTTGCACTTCTTTCACCACTAACTCATCTTGTATTTATACCATCTGAAAACTTTGAAACATATCCAAAGTCATTCATCCATTATTCAATTTCAAATTAGGTCAACACTAAAACATTCTAGGGTGGAATTAGAATGAGGGTGGCCCAAACACATGCTTGATGAGGACCCAAATAAGTCCCAACACACTTCATTAACTTTAAGAGTAGTATTTAACATAAGGTCAACCAAACCAATGTAAAACACAAAAAAATTAAGCACACACAACCCTTAGCATGACCCAATCCTTCTAGCTATCAAAATTATCTTCAACATGATCATAATAGTTCCAAAACTGAAAGTCATAAGACTTGACCAAAAAGAAATTTAGACCAATGATATTTCTCTGGAACCTTAACCAGATACCTTGAAAACCATAGTTCATGACTAGTGAACATAACTCACACTATTTAATGACCTAGAAGCCCAAATCCTGGATATAGCAACTTCCAACAATCATGATCAATATATCTGAACCACACAAACACAGAAGAAAAACCTAGAGATAAACCCAGAGCAACCACTGAACACTTACAAGCTTTCTCCATTACATTTTTCTCAATATCCTCGACATATAAAACCAATAACCTGCATCCATGACATTAATGATAACAACAACTAGTTGATAACTAGTTAACTAGTTGACATCAATGACACCACCTTCATTCTTGCAATAGATACCTCTTTTATCATAATTCTAGAGTCAAACCTATTTGAGGTGAAACTAGGCATCCCATGGTTAGTTTTCATGAATGGCATTATTTTAATCATTCACAAATGTCTCAAGTTCTCTCATGAGGGCTCTGTGCACATTGTCCATGACACCAGTTACAAATAACTGATGTCACATGGGGGATTCTTGTTAGATGATTTTTTCTGCTCAATTAGACCTCTCCCTCACGAGGATGGAATTTCTATATCGTGCACATGTCGAATATAAAGGCTGGGGGCATGGTGCCAGAAGTGACCTATCCAATATCTCTTTGCACTATCACAATAAAAGTTTTTATGATTGTGTAGAAGCATGCTACCTCCTCCTCCCAACAAAAGGGTAAGGGGAAGCTTGCTCTCAACCATGGGCCTTCCCTCCTCTACATATTTTTTTCTCCATGCGACACTTCTAGCCCTATTTTTGGCATCCTCATCTCCTTCTCCACAGCCAAGCTGCATAGTAATTTCGATGAGTGCCTGCAGCAAAAAGCTAAAGCGTCAAAGTGTGTTCAAACTTTCGTCCTTCCAGTTCTAAGACCCATTATTTATGGAAAGGGGAAGGGTCAGCAATGGAGTTGCCCCATGTGCCGGCCTCCAAAATCTCCTGTTCCTCCTCCCACACCTTTGGAAGAGAGATGGGAAGAGGCCCATTGCTAAAGGAGCTTCGTGTTTGCTTCTCCACCTCATTTGTTTCCTCCCCACTTCTACTCTTTTTCCCTATCTAGGAGGCTATCCTTCCACCGGTAACAGTTGTGGAGGACACTTACATAGAAAAATAGGAGCCTCTCATTCTTTCTCAAGCTACTACTTCTAGTGCTCGGTGTCAACATAACCAACTTGCACATCAGTGCAAGCGTAGGAGAAAGGCTTTGGCCATTGAATAAGCTGCCTTGCAAAAGACAAAAGGGGAGCTATTAGCTCCCTTTTTAACGCCTTCTATTGTTCCTCCTCCTATTCCTTCTGCTTCAATTCCACTCACCTTAGTTCTTCTTTTGGTTCCCCTGGTGGTTTCTAATGAACCTCACCCCAAAAGGGTGTAGGTTTTCATCACTCCCTTTGTGGAGCCTCCTCTTCTTATTTTCCTTTTCAACATCCCTCCATTTTCTTAGCTCATTGACATGCTAAACACCATGGTGATGTCTATTATGGATTTTTTTTCTCCATCCTCCACCTATGCTTCTTCTATGAGGATCCAACATCCTCCACTAAAGCAAAAGCTAGAGGAATACCTCACTTGGAGTGGTGGTCAGAAGATTAAGGGATCACCTTCTTCGGGAGCTAGTTTTTCCTTGGATTGCATCATCCTCATGATGGAGGTAGCCTCAATGTCTCCTGAGTTTTTCATTGTCCCTCTCAACAAGGTCAATAGTGGATCTTAGGAATCTCCTTCTTCTCCCACCTGGTTAACACATGGCACTCTAATGAAGTGCATGTTTAACTCAGTGGATGATGTCTCAACTCTGTCAATAATCTTTTTGAGATCGATGACCTTCACCTCACAAGAGCTCAACAAATAAGACCTCGAGGGGGCTTCTTCCTTGGACCTTATTATAGGAGAGATGGAGGGTACTACACTTGCCATGCCACCCTTGTAGGCCTATCCTCCCTCCCCATATAATGATCTAGATTGGGAGTAGGATGACTTGTTGGTTGATGAGGAGTAGGGGGTACCTCTTCTTTATTTGTAGATTAGATTTGTGTGTGTGTTGTGTTTCTCCTGTGCTTGTATTTATGTGTTTGTGATCCTTCCTAGAGGACCCTTGCTACCCTTGTAGGTGCTTGGATTTAGGCCTGGAAATTTTTTTGTGAACTTCCTCTATATGTTTAATCATTCTTCTATATGTTGACTTTGATTTTTGAAAATTAGGGATGATGCAAAGTGTTGGGGGAATTTAGGCCTTCTTTCCATGTTGACCCAATTTTATTTTTCATTTTTCCTTCATGTATTCTTCTTCATGATCTGGGAACTCTAAGGATTGATGATATTTCGTTTATACATCATGTGCTACCTATTTATATATATGAACAGATCTAACCCCAAACTCCCAAATCTCCTTGTCTCTTGATTTCTTGATCTCTACCTGATTCTCATTTTCTTTGTCTTTGTTTGTATCTCTCTATTTTCTTGGTGATGTTGTGGTGCTTATGTGTTGTCCCTTGCATGTGTGACAACATTTCCATGTTTACATCTTGCTATGTATTGTGGGCCACAACATCCTTGCTTCTTCTTTCTCTCCTTAGGATACCAGATGCTCCTCTAATTTGAATGCACCATCCTAAGGGGGGCTACCATACTTCTCTAATTTTCAATGAGGTTACAAGAAATACATTCTTCAACAAGGACACCTTAGTGAAATTTTTCTTTTGAAAACAAAATCGTAGCAAAAGAATCTAAAAAATTTCCTTCAAAAAATTAGTTCTTTTTCTAATGAAGAAGCCAAGAAACATGCCTTTGAGAAGGAGCATTCTTTTTACCAGATTCCTTAATCAAAGAGATCTTTTAAAAGGATTCCTTGATGACAAAATCATTTGTAGAAAATGTTTTCTTTTCAATGGAATGTCCCTTGGCATGGGCCCCTTGTTATCTTGGTGGGTTTAAAGGGATCCCTTTTAACTTCTGCCTTCAATTGCCTACTTTTGTGATATGTTTGTTTGTCTTGGCTTTTTCTACCTAACTGCGGCTTTGTACAGACTTAACATGTTGTTTTACAAGATCAAGAACCTTTTCAAGCTTTTCCTTATGGGACTAATAACCTTTAAGGGTCTTCCACATCAAACTCTTTGAATGAGGCACCTATAGAGTCCTTTTATCAGTAGGCCCCACAGGATCAAGAACATGGTGCTCCTTTTCAAGGCGAGAACTTGGCGGGGCTCCTTGTTTCTGTGGGATTGAGAGAACTTATAGAGCCTTTTTCCAACTTCTCCAAGACCAGAACCTATGGAGCAAATTCCACAGGACCAAATATATAAGACCCATCTCTCTCTCTCTCTCTTTCACATTAAGGTTTCCTTGTAGGACCGAGAACCTATAGAGCTACCTCCTACACATCCAAGTGTGTCATATTGAAGATCTACTTCCTCAAAAATTAAGGTATATTCTCTTTAATCTCTTTCTACTTTTTCATTGCATTCACCTTGACACACATGGTTGCTAAAGTAGGGGAAAAAATGTAATATCCTTGAATTTGCACCCTTAGGAAAATTCCCCATTTGATTTCACCTACCTTAAGAAATTTAAACCCGATGATCCAATTTCACCTCTACTACCTTATCCCTTCCACCTAGCCACATTGTTTTGCATTGGTGGAGGAATTTTTGTTAGGGATCTATGTGTGCTACATGGAATTTCATGTGCCGTGTTACTGTCCTAACATGATTCTTGCCCCTGGAATCAACAAAAATGTTATGTTTCCTATTGGGTGCAAAGTGTAATGTCTCGTACCTCCTTAATCAATGAAATTCAAGTCTTATACCTCCCTTTTTCTAATCCAAATCTTCAAATCTCATTCCTTAATTCTGTCTTCACTCTCTTAGACTTGCTTCACTCTCATGCATCCTACTCTCATTCTCTTGGCTCCTACACCACTTCTCTTGGTTGCAAGCTCTTCATTTTGGCTCCAACATCACATTCTTATTGCAACAACATTGTTATCGAAGGGTTGTCAAGCCTCATCTTCTCAATGTAGTGGTGTCACTCTCTTCCTTCTGCTATTGGCCTTAAGAGATCGTAGTTGGGAAGGTAACATTGTGTTTGTTTACTTGGTTGCATCATCTTGTTTATTGGATAGCATTGTAGTTGTCTTTGCTTTTTATCTATTGGTATCACTTCCTTTCTATTTTTTAATAAATTTATATACTTTGTTACTATTTGGCTATTCGTGGAGGTGGGAACACCAAAATGGGGGTCTGACTAAGGTAGACCTAGAACACAACCCAAATTTTTTCTCATTCTCATGTGTGCAAATGTTTTCAAGTTGAGCTACTTGAAGAATCAACTTGTGGGTGAAAAGGTACATTTTCCCACTCTCATTTCCATTTCTAGAATATCTTATTTCCAACATTCCTTTTGTTTTGATAAGATACACATCATTTATAGGTTTTTGTACCCTTTACACAATGGGCCACAGGGGCCAAAAAGGATTAACAAAACTATGCAAGTGGAGAAACCATAGAAGCACAGTAGAACAAAAATAGCTCTTGGATAGTAGAACCAGGAGTGACAGAACACTCAAAACTGACACTAGTCTTGAGACAAAGATAGACTATCAACTAGAACCAGGCCTCACAATCATGTGCAACCAAACACTTAGGACTAAAACTTGTCCAATTGAACCAAGAAACATCCCACAATACTGCAAACCCAAAATATTTCCTAGAACAACCATGCCACACAACACCTACAACAGTTGAGCTACAACAAACCTTCCACTCAAATTAACTAAATTTGAGTGTATCAATTTCTTACCAAAATAGGGGTAAGAAATACAAGTTGTAGTAGAGATACAATCTTTGAAATGCTCCATCCAAATAGATTCCAACCCCAACACCACCTCAAATGGAGGGGGCTCCCCTTAATATGAGAGGAAGAGGTGGAGACCAAAACAACCAAAGAACCCTCCCTCTAGAGAAAGTGCACACCACCTCAATAGGGACCAACAAAGGAGAGAAGCACTTCCCACCATATCAGAAAACCCATAGCTCCACCTCGATAGGAGAGGCTTCACCTTAATAGGAGCATTATTCACATCAATAGAATACAACAATTGTTGAACACGGTAGCAAGCAAGAACTCTAGTAGCACAGGAAAACACCCCTTCCCAAGGAATACAAAGAGAAGAAGCAACATAAAGAAACACAACAACCTTCTATCCAACAAAATAATCATCCCTAAACACTGTAAGATCCTCTGCTCCTTCCATAGTATAATCACCATCCACCACAAGGGGTAGTCGACCAACCAGAGAATTCCAATCAGTAGAAAACCCACAACTAACCACAAGGAAACTCCTTCAAGGAAAAATGGAAACAAGCCCCTAAAGGGAACAAGGCTCCACCAATCCATGCTATGATAGCTAGTAATAGAGAGAGAGAGAGACAAGCAACACCAACGCAGGGTGTAGCCACCTCCTCTAGCCAAACACAAGCTCTCAAACAACCACTTCCACCAACTAGGAAGCCATTCTGTAGCACCAACCCCCCAAAAAAGAACAAGGCAAGGTCTCTTTAACAACCAAGAGATCTTACTAAGAGAGCCCACACTCCTCAAACTGTAAAAGAAAGAGGATACACCAAAATATTGATGAGCATAAACAACCACAATAAGAAGGATAGTAAAACACTCCAAACCAACCACGACAACAAAATAATCTTTCTGCACAACCTTCTAGAGGCTTGCCAAAACAAGCATAGCATAAGAGGTTAAAGGTAACCAAGCACCCAAAAACTAGAACTGCCAAAAATCTAGAGTAGCCCAAACCACCCACCAATTCGATGAGGACTAAGCCCTGAAAATGAAACAAGACACAACAACTGCAAAGAAACATGCAACAACCAAGTATCCCCATAAGCAACCAACCATAATAGCAAGGGAGGAGAAACAACACAAGCCCCTCCCCAAAGCTAAGAGCCTAGTTAGGAGAAAAATGAACCAACCAAAACAGGCCACAAGAACTAAGCCCATCAAAGTAGCACACCTTTCAGCCAAAGAGAGGAAAATAATCATCAAAACACTAGCCATACAACAAAGGGACAACACATGAAAGGAAAAGCTACCAAATTTAGTAGCAAAGCCAAGAAAGACATAGGACCAAGCACAGTCCAAGAGGAACACTACAACCATTGAAATAGGGAGATCAAGTAAAGATAGGACCATAGAAGAGACCTCAATGCCATCACTATAATAAGGAACACAATGATGGTCCATAGAAAGGACCACCACCTAGCAGGGGGAACAACATGGGAAAGCACCAGGAGCAGCACACCTGGAACACCATGAAGGAACAATGGGCCAACCACTTCAATAACATCCATGCAAGGGTCAAGAGTGCCAACCCTAGCCAAAGAAGCACCATCAGTCATGCAAACACTTTGCACAACAAAACCTAGCCAAATAGGAAGGGAACCACCATCCCCCTCCTCATCCCCACTCTTGCATTCACCATTGTAGCCTTTAAGAAATTTCAAAAGCCATTTCAAATGGCTCTTCCCACTGAGTGCACGCATTCTCGCCATCAACCTAAATCTTTTCCCACATGATGTTTTACCTTCAAAAAATTGTACAAGTCAATGAGGAATTCAAATTCCTTCCAACATTGCTTTTTTTATATTTACTATTTTTTTACTTTTCTCATATTCTTTCAAAGCATAAAACATCACATAGTCAGGCAGTTAGTAGGTTTCCTTTTATTTTTGTCTATTTTCTTGACCCTTGTCCCTATGGATGCTAGTACTCCACACTGGAGTCTAAGATCTATGTTGTCATCCTTAGAAAGTGAGTTGTCTGGGCAGCAAACCAAACCTTGGAAGTCGGCTCTTCTGACCCTGTGAACATCTGGTTTTAGTATAAGGGAAGAAACAAGCTATTTTCCCTTCCTTTTCAATCTATCTAGCAAACTCAAGGTAGTTTAGGGAAACCCCTTCCTTGGGGCTCTCTTTTCACCTCGAGTCTCTAGGGTGATGGGTCCCCCTTTTGCACAACTTGTAAAAGTAATTGAAGATCAACTAAAGAATACATCCAATTCATTTGAATGTAAATGAACAAGGCCATATGAAACATCAATTTCTATATCTCTGCCATATATATGTAAATTTGCAATTTTCATATTTATATTTGTATTGGAGTGAATTTACACCCCTTGTGTAAATTCCCCTTTTGCATCCAATCACCTTAGAAAGTCAAATCCAGAGGAAATTCCACATGCCATCTGAGATTCATCCACTTAGCATCAATTTTGTGTGTGCGATTGGGGAATATTTTCGGGGATGCAAACCTGATTCTGCAGACTTAAATGGAGCATGATCTCACCATCCTTGATAGATTTCCTGCCTCTAGAGTTTCGGAACATTACACTCCTCATTGGGGACAAATTTTGAAAATACCTGTGTCGATATCCAACTTAAAATGAGAGCTCTTTCCCTCTCATTTTGGTTTTCAAATGCATCAATTTCACTATCACTCCATCTTCTACACACTCATTTGATCTTCTTCACAATTCTAACAATTAACTTGATCTTTGTTGCATCCATTGAGCATTGCAACAGTTTGTTACTCCATCTACTTCATTGAGAACGTGTTGTATTACCATAGAAGCTGCGAGTTTGGAGTCTTGTGAGACCTCCCTTCATCACTGCTTCGGCCATTTCAACTTTTCCAATCTCATTGTCTTGCATTCTCCCTTCATTAGTCTTGAGTGTCTTTGGGTGGAGGTGGTATTGCTTCACTTTCCTTCTTGTTGTGGTTTGATAGAGTAGCATTGTATCTCTTGTAGTGTTCAATACTTTCCTTTCTATTTCCTTTATCGCATTTTCTACTTCGTGGCTTTTTTGGTTGTCCGTGGAAGTAGAAACACCAAAGCAGGGGTTTGACTGAGGGAAACCCCTATACAGCCTAACATTTTTCCCTCTCTTGATTTTGTGTAGGTGAATGTGCGCGAAAAAGCTTGCTGGCAAACTAGAGCTTTAGTGAGTTGATATTCATCACCTTAATCTTCATCTACCTTCTTTATCATTTACGTAGTTATTTTTCATACTTCATAGTTTTGTTTATTTCGTTAAAACTAGTTAGCTAGCAGTCGATTAGGTTCTCTAGTATTTTTTACACTATATTTTACTCTTGCACTTTCTAGCCATGCGGATGCTAGTGTGCTGAAATGGGGCTAGTGCACGCGCTATCATCGGACACAGCTACCATCCTCGGATAAGAGAGTTGTTTAAGGTGCAATTTAAACTCCAAAAACTGGTTCGTCTAGCCCCATTTAGACTTTCAAATCTATAGAGTGATAGAAGCACTTGAGAATGCTCTTCATTCTTGATTCTTATCGTAAACATCTGTAGCTATAGGTAAGTTATGGAAATACTCACTCTTGGATCTCTATGACACGGAGCCTTGGTGTGGTTGGTCCCCCTCTGCTACTTTTCTAGTGAAACTGATGAACAATGTCTATCCATTTGTTTGTGTTGAGACATTTCCTTCGCTCTGAGTGACTATTGTAAGCCTCCAATGTTGTGAAGGTTTATAGGCAGCCACAATCCAATCCCTATGACTTTTGGAGTGCGTTGTTGGGAGTGCTTGAATACCCTCTGCGATGGAAAGGCAAAGGTCACTTCAGTTTACCCAACTGTTGGTTTTGTTATTTATTATACTACTATTTTCTTACGGGTTTCAGCGTGAGATAGGTTTGTGGATGAAACCACTTTTTGCTCCTACCCTACAGCATCCCTATGGCTTTGTCCATGAATGAGGATGAGATTATGCATATCCTGTGAAAACCTTTTGGCATTGGATATGATTATTTGGACCTTGTGAACCATTTATAGAAAGCACTAAACATGGCGAGAGCTGCTAGACTTGCTAGCAAGTTGAGATATATGCTAGGTAAAGATTGGATGGATGTAGAGTTCTTACATGGTCTTACTGATCTAATCAAAGAATATATCCCTTCATATAAGTCTATATAGGGTACTACCCAAGGGGAAGTGCTCAATTATTATGAAAGACAAACAGATGTTTCAATTCCTGCCATGTCTGTATGTATGGCCAAAACAAACCCCTAGATTAGTGTCTCCTCTTCTTATCAAAGGCATAACACTATCAAGGCGAGTAGAATACCTCTTGGTTTTAGCTTCACCCCCCTACTATCCTTGGTGGTGGATTCTCCTATGGAATGAGTGATGGTGGCTTTGGTAGCACTAGAGGAGATGGGTCGGGTGGAGGCCATGGTTGCAGTTTCGGTAGTAGAGGTGGCTCCGATGGAGGTTCTATCAGTGGTGGTGGCTCCAGTGGCAATCATAGTAGTAGCTATGGAGGAGGTTCTAGTGGTGGTGGTTCTGGAGGTTCCACTAGGTCTTTATCATCCTCTAAGCCTATCATGAATGCTCTCCTTCAAAACATGGGTTGGATACAAAACTAGTTGGCGAGCCTTTCCTAGGCCTATGCCCAGCCTATTTTTCAACCTTTCTTCTAACATAGCCCATTTTTGATAGAAATTTTAATTACTCCTTTCCCTTAGGGAATGGAGATTCCTAAGTGTGGATTTAATAATCCTTAAAGCTTCCTCTAGGTTGATATTGTTGGTTTTGCATAGCCCTGTCTCGTGCTTTGGATGCTGCATATTTCTAGGGCCTTTTGGGTAGTGATTTCATCTACCTAAACCACTTGTTAGCTACATGTGCATTTGGGAACTCTTTTCCCTTGGGAATTCTATCACGAGCACTGCTTTTGGTGAACCCCATAGTCAACGCTTGAAGCAAAAACTGTGCCTTGTGTCACCTTCGCAGGGACTTCAATCTTGAAGGAAGGAAAAATGAGAGGCCCCACCTCTATGCCATATGTCTAAACCAAATATTTGGGTGGTTGACACATGCCTACACTAGATTTCTGCTGCTTTTGCTTTCAGACCAAATCCATCATTTAAAGAAGGGCACACTTTGTTTGAGGCAACTAAATGCCACATTTCATAATCTTTCTATTGTGTTAGTTTTAGAAAATCATTACAATGGGTGGCATGACCCGTGCCTAGGGAATCTTTTCTGTTACCTCGCTTTCAAGTGGTGGAAATATCTATATATATTGCTCAATCTCTATGTAAAAGGGTTCAAAAAATACACCAAAAAATGATAAAAAGACTCTTAGACTTTGTACTATTTTAAGATTATTGTATTAAGACTAATGGACTGTGTCAATCTGTTTAACCTTTTTGTTTTCTTGGTTAATTAATAAAACATTATACTGTGCTAGTATTGTAACGAGTAGTTTGTCATCAAAGCTTTCATAATTTCAAGATAATTTCACTGTTCATATCATGTTTGTATTCTTCTTGTTCAGTGAATGCATATGGAAGTCATATTATGTTGTTTGATTAATTTCTCAATAATTTTATCTATGCTTTCTGTTATTTTTGGGCATTCATATTACTGAATGGATTCTCAAATATCATCTAAAAGGAAGATTTATCGTTCCTATTTAATTAAATATTCGCGCATCACCTTAGATTAGATTTTATTTTAATGTATTTGCTTCCTTTTCCCTTTTCACCCCCAAATACATGGAAGAGCCAACTTCTTTAAAACTCGGAGGTTACTCAATTTAGTTCAATTGGTCTCCCCATTAACTGCATTTCCCATAAGATTATGTGCCTAGTAATTTTAGGCATCAACAGTTCTTTTTCTAACACTCCTGTTGGGACCTTGTTTGAATGTATCTAAATTTAAAGTAGGTGTATGAGCCATAGACCTATTACTAGATCCCATATAGTGAATAACCCTAGCCTTCTAGTGCTACCACTTGTAACAATACAAGCAAGAACCCATCCAGTGAACATCTCAAACCTTCCACCAATCTTGTTACCAATGTCTAACAAAAATTTTGTACCATGGGATGCTGGAAGCCCTCTTAGAGCACTAGTAGCACCGACCATTTGGGATCCTATCCTAACCTATACTTTAAAATATTTACCAAAATTCATCGGGGAAGGCTCAAAAACACTATCCGATCATCTGCAAGATGTGGTAGATGTGTGTTTGGTGGATGGTGTAGCTGATCAAAATATAGCACTAAGGTTGCTTGTAGCTTCTTTTAAAGGAAAGGCACTAGATTGGTACCACACTCAAGAGGCTAATACTATCAACACTTGGGATCATCTTGGAGATCCCTTTTATGAGTGGTTTTCAAACAATGGAGATTGGTCTTCACTATTCTAGTAGCTAGTGACCATAAAGTGTGCCCCTTAGAAGGCCATGACTGACTTCAATGCTTGGTTTCACACAACTTGGCAAAGGATCTAGACTGCTAACCACTTGCCCACCGATTTGGTGTTCATGTTCTATCTAAAATCTCTCAAACTTGGCATTTGAGTAATGATCCAATCCCTTGGTGGGAACACCTTGCTGGATGCATATAACATTGTTGTTAAGGAAAAAAATAATTTGATCGATGCTAAAAAGTTACTGCCTCATCCCACTATGCCTATATTTATAGAGTTGTCAGTTCCCACCTAGGAGACAACTTCTACCAATGTGCATACTCCTCCCCAATCTATGTATGCATATCTGAGCACACTGCAGAATGTTGCTTCTACATCTAACCCTTCAAAAGATGAGATGTGTGGCATCAAGGAGTTGTTGTGGAACTTCTCAAATGAAATAACTAGTATCAAGTGGAAAAAATCTATGCCTATGAATCTATCTTTCCAAAATTACCAAGGCAAAAGACCTTTATACCAACAAATTCAATTCCAAGGGGGTACGCGCACAAATTGATAGGCTCAAAGAAACAATCAAATAGTACTGGTACCTACTCTTCTGCAAAATGTTCACCCAAGTTTGAATAGAGAGCTAGTAGCGGGGGAAAATAATCTTATTGATGATACCAATCCTTGGCACTTCCCCTACAATAAAGCACATATGCCCCAAAATTTTCCACGTGGCAATTTACAAAAAAGAGTGGAAAAACAACATAGTCAAGGCATCACACAAGTCTCAGGAGTTTATACATATGCCTCTCCACAAATGGAAAATGCATTACTCACCGCTCAAATGCAAGGAATGTCCTTGGAGCAAGAAGTAGATATAGCTCTAGATCACATGCTCTTCTCGTGGATGGAAGAAGAAGAGGCGATGTTTGCAAATGATGTTTCCACATCAAAGGCCTTGCAAGTGCAATCATATTGTAATAATGAAGCTCAAAGGAGATTCATGCGGGTGAGCAGGTTTCTCAACGAAGCCCAAAGTGTTCTCGACCAAGCTCCTAGTGATACCTCTGCGATTGCACAACAATGTCATCCACACAAGAGTTGGTATAATAAAGTCTATGGAACATAATTCTTTGAATCCGCGCCATTCAATGTGGTGGAACAATTGAAGAAAGCCTTTGCTAATGTATCTCTTTGGGATATCTTAGCTATCCACAGGCAATCATTCGCGTAGAAGGCCTTATTATTGGAAGATGCAAGCATAGATGCGCAAAGGAAACCATCCAAAGGAAGGGTCATTGATTTGTCATCTTAGGCCAAAGTCCTCACAAACAATGGAGAGGAAACCTTTACCAAAAGTAAAGGTAAGTTGAAACCAAAACCCTTTTTCTTAACTCTTATTATGGGTAAGAAATTGTTGCACAATTCTATGATTGACTCTAGTGCTAACACCATAGTCATGCCCAAACAAATAGCTAAAGCCTTAGGACTTAGCTATGAAAATTTAAATAGAGGGGTTATGAAGCTTAATTGGAATAAGGTTGAAACTATAGGTGTCATAAGTAACCTCCCCTTGACTCTATTCTCCTACCCTAGTATCATAGTCCCACAAGATATTGTGATCATTGACGTGCCACCCATGTTTGTTCTTTGCTTATCCTGGGAGTTCATTGCCAAGATAGTTGGGTATCTTTCTTTAGATTGGTCACACTTAATTATTAGGACCAAGCATGGAGCTAAGATGAATATAATGTTTAAACCTTTGCATTCAAAACATGTAGCAGATGAAGCCATGATAAATATTGAGGCTACTCATACCTCTATCACCAAAGATGAGATGTATTGTACTAAATTACTGGAGGATGAGAAGGTGACCAAAGACTAGAATGATGAAGAAGAGGTCCTCTTGAGTGAATTTATAGACACTAATCCTTTTGACAATTATCATGCCAACGAATTGGGAACTTATGTGATCTATGATGAAGATCAAGTAATTTTGAAGGTGATGAAGGAATCTGAGGGTGGTCAAGCCTCAGAGCTGTGGATGTTGCATTTTGATGGAGTAAGATGTAAATTTGGTGCAAGATCTAGGATATGTTTGACGTCCCCATCCAATGAAAAGACACTTAGATATTTTCACTTTCAATTTTCCTATTCAAACAATGAAGCTGAATATAAAGGCCTCATGCAATGTCTAAGTCTTGTGGAGCAGATGGGCATTAAACAAATGATGGTGTTTGGAGACTTTGAGCTAATAGTAAATCAAGTCCAAGGTGTCTCCACAACAATAAAAATGTCCACATGTGATCATATAGACATAGAGTCTGGGACCTGATTGAAAGCTTTGAAGCTTTGAATATCCAGATGGTGCCCAAAGAGCTAAATGCAACTGTGGATTGCATGACATCGATAGCATCTCAATTTGACCCTATTATGACTTAATTGAGAACACAAAGAATGTGCAAGTGTTTCTCCAACCCACAATCCCAGACAATGACCAGTGTTGGCAAGTGTTTGAAAGGGATGAACAAATCACCTCATTTATTCAACACTTAGGAGAGTTTGTTGATCAACTCCAAGAAAAAATTATAGAAGCTTATGAAGGTTAAATTATTTAGTTGAGGTCTAACAAGCTTTTGAAAGGACTTGTCACTCTTAAAAATGTATTTGATTTTGATGATGCAAGAAATGACAAGAGGAAGTTTGTAGCAGACAAGGGTGACTATGGAGATCTTCAGGTCAGAGATGGAAGGAAGCTTAAGGTTGGGAAAGATAATTTGCAACATGATAAATATAGGCTCATGCATTTTTGTGAAAATTATAAAGGAGTAGTGGCCTAGTCATATGGTGACCTCAAGGGATATGATCTCAAAGTCATCAAGCATACCATAGAACTGACAGAAGGGGAAAAACCTGTTCACCAGAAGCAAAGGCCAATAAACCCAAAGATTGAAGCACTAATGGTGCAATATTTGAGGAAGTTAATCCACTCCCAAATTGTCTTTTCAATGAAGCATAGTATATGGGTTTCCAACCTATTTTTGGTCTAAAATAAAAATGGGGAGATCCACCACTATGTTTATTTTCAAGATCTGAATAGGGCATCCTTGAAGGATCACTACCCTTTTCCTTCCGTGGAATCAATCTTGCAAATAGTGGTTGGCTCATAAATGTTTTATTTGTTGGACGGATTCTTTGGTTACAACCAAATCTAGGTCAAAGAGGAGGACCAACACAAAACAATGTTCACTAATAAGTGGGGAACGTTTGCCTATGCAAAAATACCCTTTGACCTCTCAAATGTGGGAGCCACCTTTTAGCAAGCAATGGAAATTTCCTTTAGAGAAATAATCAAAAATATCATCTTGATCTACTTGTATGATCTCATTGTATTCTCTAAGTCAAAATATGGTCATTTTGATCAGCTTGAAATGGTTTTTAAAAAATGCTAGGAGTTCGAGATATCCTTGAACCCAAAAAAAAGTGATTTTGGAGTGCCTCAAGGAAAATTATTGGGACATGTAGTGTCCAAATATGGGGTTGAAATTGATCTAGATCAGGTGATGGCTATCAAGGAACATCCCCTACTAGTAAACAAAAAAGGAGTTCAGTCCTTCCTGGGGAAGGTAAATTTTGTAAGAAAAATCATTTTAGATTTCTGAGGTCTAACTAAACCTATCACCCTGATGCTTAAGAAGGATCAGTTATTTAAATGGACAAAAGAGGCAAGAGAAACCTTTAAGAAGGTCAAGGAGGATATTTCTTTAGCTCCTATGTTGGTGAACCTAGACTTATCAAAGGACTTTATAATGTCTGTTCGATTATTAAATCTACCATAAATACTAAACAAGTGATAGCCTTTTACTCACGGACCTTAAAAGATAATGAGACAAGTACAAATTCATTGAGAGACAAGCATTCACCATTGTTAAAAGGGGGCTCAAAAGTCTTGAAACCTCATAGCTTGCAACAAGGTGAGTCGTATATGTAGCACATTCTAGTGTGTGTGAGTACATAATGGAGAAATCATCAAAAGGGCCAACTAAGATAACCAAGATTCTTGAATATGACATTGAGTTCGAGGGCCCACAAAAGAAACTGATCTTGAGAGGATTATGTGAATATTTGGAACATGAAGAAAGAAGTGGTAGTTGAGGAGAACAGCACAAGGCTAGTTCAACTAAATGAATCTAAAGACCGAGAAATTAGTTTGGTAGAAAAATGCTAAATTCATGGAGACTAGGAAATATCCAGCAGGCCTCCCTTCTCGAGGAAGAGAAGGGGTTTATATAAATTAATAGAATAGCGGGTATGTGCTTATTGAAGGGTTCTCTTCAAAAGAAATTTCAATGGTGTTCTTCTACGGTGCGTAACCCAAGAGAAGGCACAAAAAATCTAGACATATTCGATAGTAGTCTAGCAGGTGGAAATTTCTTAGCAAAGACCACTGCCATTAAAATTATGTGTGTGGGATATTTTTGGCCTGCATTGTTCAATGCTTCACACTCTCTAGTTAAAACTTGCAAGAAATGCAAATTCTTCACAGGAAGGAGGAAGAACTAGGCAATACCTTTGAATCTGATAATGGTTGAAGAACCCTTCATGCAACGGGGGCTTGATTTCATTAGGATGATTAATCCCACTTCCAATGTTGGGCATAAATGGATCCTTACGACCATGGATTATTTTACTAGATGGGCCAAGAACATGCACCTAAAGAATGTAACTGAGGTAGAGATTGTAAACTTCCTCAAAGAACTGGTAACAAGGTTCAACCTGCCCAAGACCATCATCTCTGACAATGCAAAAGCCTTCCTAGGCTCAAAGGTATGTCAACTTTCACTTAAGCATGGAATATTTCTAAAGACATATTTGAATTATTACCCATAGGGAAATGGTTTGGACAAGTCAACTAATAAAAATTTAGTCCGACTCATCAAAAGAATAGGGTTGGAACATTAGAGTGGCATAAGAACCTCAAAGTAACATTTTGGGTGAATTTCATAACTCCCAAGAAATTCTTAGAGACTTCTTCATACGAGCAGGTATACGAGAAGGAAGCACTATTGTCTATCTCTATGGAAATTCTTTCCCTACAATTGTTGAAGTCTTTGGAGGTAGAACAAAATAGAGCCATGGAGGTCCAATTAGCTGAAATATTAGAGGTACAAGAGAAAAGGGAAAATGTGCTAATAGCCATGTGTAACTGTCAACAAGCATTAAAGAAGTGGTTTGACAAGAAAACATTCGACCAAGGTCTTAAGTGTAGAGATTTGGTGCTCAAATTCAATGAGAGAGCCACAAATCCTGGCCAACATGGAAAATTTGATAATCTATGGGAGGGTCCTTTCCACATCATT
Source organism: Sequoia sempervirens (assembly GCA_007258455.2). Taxonomy (NCBI): domain Eukaryota; kingdom Viridiplantae; phylum Streptophyta; class Pinopsida; order Cupressales; family Cupressaceae; genus Sequoia; species Sequoia sempervirens. The sequence goes on from VDFB02140515.1 coordinate 17,545, forward strand.
AAATGCAAGCAACATAATGCATTCAAATTAGAGAATATTGGAAAAGAAGTGTTGGGAATTCCTATCAATGGAATTCACCTCAAACCTTTTAATCAACTTTATTAACCATTTGACAATGTAAATGTGTAAATATGTAAATATTTTTTAAATTTTTTTGTTTAGCAGGGTCTTTACTTAGTGGAACCCTTTAAAGCATGAAAGAAGCCAAAAGCAATGGAGACAAAAACTTGACAAAAGAGCTATATACTCATTATATGGTAATATTTACTTTGGGATATTACAATTAAAAATGGCTCTTAGGCCAAGATTTTTGAGAATATATATATATTAAGAAGCTTTTCAAGATATATATAGAGAAAAAGAGAGGAGAAAATATTTCATTCATTCAACAGGAGAAGCATCATCAACAAGACCTTCATCATCAGTAGGAGCAACAAAGTCAACAGGAATGGCAGGAGCTTCGACAACAACAACAATTGGAGGATATACTAGGTTTTTGAAATCAGTATACCACTCCACATTGTAGATAAACTCTACATTGTATCACCATAGCAAGAAGTGGTAGGCACGAGACACCCTCTGATGGTGTTCTCCAATGGTCATCGTACAAAATTTGGTAGAAAATGGCACCCAAGGCACCACTACATCCTATTCAATATGATGACAAAGATCCCTTATTGGAATACCAAGGCCATACATGACATTCATTATGATTTCCCTGAGGCCTTTGAGATAGCACTTGGGAAAAGTATCCATGGTAAGCCTTAGTATCATCGGCTTCAGCACCTAAATGTCTAGCAAAGAGCTAACAAAATGAGAACAAATATCAATGTTCACTCGATATTTTTCCTCATATTTTATACAGTCTTTTCCTAGTACCCACTTCATTGCAACTATGGCTAAGGAATGCTTATTCTTTGTCATAAATTTCAAAGGCCTACTAGAAATTTCTCCCAAGAAAGCTACTTGAGACCTATTGCTAGTTAACCTAATGGGAGTATCCATTACCAGTATCAATAATCCCAATTACCAAGTATGAATTCTATGGTTATCCTTAGGTCTATTTATAGAGGTAGCTAAGGTTCAATGTGTGCAATAAGCATGATGATGATCGAGGTGCAAACTCAAAAATCCCACTAGGTTGTGTTTGTTGCATGCGAATTAAGACTTTTTTTTGTCAGCTAAAACTTGCAGCAAGTGCAAGTGGTAGTTTGCATGGCCAAGTATCAAGTCTCAAGCTATGGACACTTTTTAGTCTACAAATATTAACTCAAAATCTTTTTGTGTATTCATTATGCCCTTTTTCTTAATCATTTTTCTAAAGTTATTAAATGAAAAAGCATGTGAAAATTTTCATACGCCTTCAATTCCCAACTCAATTTCCTGAGATGGAGCTGTTAGACATGATGGATAATTGTCATTGTGAACTAATGTCTTTTCAAAGGTAAGAATTCATTTCACATGAATGAAAGAGTTGGTGGTACATGTTGAATTTATTACTAAAAGCAACCATTGTTTCCAACTCCAGTTTAAGAAAGGGTTATGTTGTATGCAAAAGAATAACACTAAGAAGAGTTTTGAGTACACAATTCATTGAGGAAATTCAAGTGTGAGTTGTAGAGAGAAACTGAGGATTTTCAAAGGTTTCCATGAAATCCTGAAATGACTTAGAATCCTAAGATGGTAGCACAAGAAGGGGTAGTCAAAAGCTTAGAAGATGCCATCTTGACAACGTCAATGGCTCATGTTTTTAGTGAGATTTCTTATGCCTTGCCTAGGATGCTGGAAAAGCCAAAATGGCCTCACACATGAGTCATGTAGAAAACTTCCCATAGGAACAAGGTCCAGATAGTAGAAGGATGGGATAATATTTATGATCCTGAGCTCAAGACCAACCCTAAGAGTCTTAGGGAGGCAACCTATGAAAGAATGAAGAAGGTTAATGACCAAGAGTCTTTGGCATACAAGTTGTGGCTCTATGATTTCCACAGTATATGGTTCCCTTGGTGCATCACTTCTAGGAGCTAGTTCATGAATGCGCTCATAATTTCAACTCAGTTACAGGCATCATAGAAGGTTGGAACTTGAGAGTAGTGGTTATCGTTGATGATATTTAGGATATGCTATGTATCCATACAAGGCATATTGGATAAGCACTTGTGAGATTAATTGTGAACCAAATCGATAAATTCTGGAAGACCATAACCCATGCTCTAAGTTTTTACAATTATGAAACAAATAGGCTGAAGGAAGATAAGCACCCACCGTAGTTTCTGATCAAGAACAATGGTTTCAACTCAAACATGTAAGATGTCTTCTCTATGTTGGCTTTTGTTTGTGTCTTGAATAGTGACAAAGGGGTGCATGAGTTTCAAATGGGTTAGAATTTTTACTTAAGAAAACCACATACCCTATTTTGGTATGAATTCATAGAGGCCATTATTTGGGAGATACTAAACCAATTCAAGGAGTATCACACACAGTATAGATTCAGGTTTTATTCTTTTCTTTCTCATATTTTTTACACCAAAACCTTGATTTCTTTAAAAAACATATGGGTTGGTCTATCTTTAATGAAAGTGGGGTGAGAAAGCCAGTTTCTATTTGGACCCATCTCCTTTCTGTGACCCATGATTATTATGGATTTTCTAAGTCTTTCTTGACTCCCATATTGCAATATTTTAATAAGGGGGTGAGATTGGTTGTTATCATTTCTCTACTGAGCAAGTGAGATGGATGCAAGATTTTGTCCCTCCTTGTGATTGGTTCCTCAGAGAGGATTTTTCATTTGTTAGGATGCATGGTGTTACTGAGGAACCATTTCGGCTTGTAGTTTGTGTGAAAAATAAGGTTTTGGACCTTGAGGTGTTTAGGCAACTGGCAATTATAGAAAAAAAAATTGTGGTGGAAGAAATAAGATAGGCTTTTTCAAATGCCCCTTAAGCTTTGGAACAATAATAATGGAGAAAAAATAGAAAGAAGGTCTACTAATTATGAAGCTTGCTCATATGGGGCTAGTATTGATTTGTGACAAATGCAAATATAATCCCAATGATGACTTAGTGGATCTAAATGTCAAAGTGACTCATAGATCTTGGCCCTACTGGGAAGCTCAACGAAGTCTGCTGACGGGGAACCATACTCTCTTTATAGACTTGGCCTATATTCCCATGGAGTTGGGAAGGCCACCATGGTTATCTTTTTATTTCCCTTTGGAAAATCCCAATGAAAAGTGAAAAATTGGGGCCACCCTCTATAATGAATTGGCCAAGAACCACCAGTGGAGTGACGATAAGATGCTCACTTCTAGATTTATTGGAAAGAGACCAAATTTAATGATGCCAAATTCTAGAAGCCAAAAATAGATGATAGATTTGATGATCTCTGGAATAGAGAGCATGATGACACTCATGCTGAGGATGATAAGGAAATGAATTGAGAAGAATTAGTTATAATATTTGGAGAAAGAGAGGAAAAGAAGGCCCAAATACCAGGAGATGGAGAAGTAGCAAAATAGCCCTACGAAACTCCATTGAGTGCACAAGTAATTGCATCCCATGTGGTGGCAACACTACCATGCACTGTATGGACTACTAAGAGACCCAGGGCAGCCCAACAATCTCAAGAGGTCATAAACATGGGCAATTATCCACTCGAGAAGAGGCTTTGCATCGATGCCACTCTAGGAGAAAGCTCGCAAGTACCTACAACGAGCCAAGGATCAAAGTCTTCAACAAATCAGGTATCTTTCTCTCCCCCTCTTCTCACATCTTATTCTTTGGTTAATCCTATTGCATTCACATCTCTGAATACTTCAAGTTTCGACCTATCATTTTATGCTTCTACGCCTGTGGGAGGTTCTTTTTAGTCTTCATTTTCCCCCATTGGATAGGCAACTTTAAATCCCCTACAGTTTGTTCCATATTTTTGCAGGGCCCAATTTGAATGCTCTATTGCAAACCCTTTTTCTTCCACCACATCGAATTTGACTCAACTTTCCCAATAGATGGTGGCCTCTGCATCTCCACTACTACCACCACCCTTTATGAGTCCTTCTGTCACTTCCGAAATTGGAGCCTAGCATAGCATTCCCCCTTTCTCCCCATTGATGCTAACTCTACCAAAGAAGACATCATCTAAGTTCATGATGATTTCATTCCATTTTTCTCTTCTTCCCAATGCATCCTTTGTCAGAAAATAGTTTAGATCACTAGTATATTTTTTTGGGAAAAATTCCATGACTAAGGCAGTGTGGGCTAGAAGAACCCAAAAAAGAAAGGAAAAAGATGCTACAAAACTTGTCGAGCCATTCATGTAGACCCTCTTTAATGAGATTCAAGGATCAATAATGTTTAAAAATATGTCACACAACACCATAAAAAATCAAGGGAAAATGCAACCTGAGGATTATATAATCCATGCCGTAGGTATCGATCTACACTCAGCCCAACCACAAGACAAAGTTGAGTTGATGGAGGAAACTCACAGAGTTGTGACTATATAATTTTTGAAGCATAGTCATCAACTGAAGAAGAGGGAAGAAGAGCTCGAGAATGTTAAAGGAGTGGAGATCCTATAGAAGAAGGAAAAGGCTAAGTACATTGAAATTGTACGAATGTCTCAACAAGCACAGGCTAAAAAGCCCGAGCTCTAGGAGGAACTTGCAAATTTCCAATTGTGTGTGTGTGAAATGTGAAAATTTATTATCAACACAAACCTTAATGAAATGATTTATATTAAATATTCAAAGCAAACAAGTCATTCTAATTTGCAACAAACTAAATATTTCAAGAATGCCTCATTTTCCTCTATTCTTAATGATTCTTTTAACCTTTTGGCCCTCATATTTCTATGTGCACAAAGGCTATTAGAATGACAATTAAGAAACAAAATTGGTATTCAACATGCAAGCCAACTAAATGCCTACATGAAACTATATGCAAACAATGATGATGAATTCCATGAGGAAGGGGTGATGGTGATTATGATAAATAAACAAGTGGAGGTGGATGCTATGGTATTGAACTAGAATGATCTATGCATGATTCTACATATGCTCAAATGCAAACTAAAAATGACTAATATGATACTCCATATGCTCAAATGCAAACTTAAAATGAACTAATCTAAAATGCAACTATGATGCAAGATGGATGATCAAATGCAACTATGAAGCAATATTTAAAGATAAGATATAAATGCAAAGCAAAATATGATCTAAAAACTAGCTATAAGACTCCAAAATTCTCCAAGCTCCAATGATAAAACCTGCATTATAACTTTACTTCAAATGTGGATGCAAAATACAAGGCCCAAGGCTTGTATTTATAGCCTTGTCCAAGCATATAGAGAGGTGGAAATAATCAATGGTCTAGATTCGAATAAGAAAAATGGATGGTGAAGATGAAGAGAATCAAGATGTTGTCCCCTTGACCAAAGACAACATGCCATTTGGATGGAAGAATCTCTTGACCAATGGGAAACATGCCATTTGGATGGAAGATTCAAGTGTAGGAAGAGAAAACCATGTGCTTCCATAATTGGTGGAAGTGTGGGAGGAATAAGTCATGTGCTCCAAAATTGGTGGAAGTGTGGGAAGAATAAGTCATGTGCTCCAAAATTGGTGGAAGTGTGGGAGGAATAAGCCATGTGCTTTTTAGAATGAGTTGAAGATAATTCTAATTAAAAATTAGAATTTTTTATTTTCATGTGACCTTGGTGAGGTGGCACAAAAAGTTATAGAAATGTGCTCTAATTCCTAATTGAATTTAGTGAAGATTAATTAAATAAAACAAGTTTAGGGAACCTTGTTTATTTAATTAATTTTGAAGAATATTTTTTTTTAGATTTGGAGAATTAGAGAAGGGTGAACAATATAAATTAGTTGAGAATTTAATTATATGTAGTTGGAATATTAATCAAATAGCTAGTATTTACTTAATTAAAGGTGATGACTGTTTTTACATGTATACATTTTTCCCCTCTTCGAAGTAATGTGTTTACATGTTGCTTCAAAGAAAAATTTGATAGCAATACCCATAAATTTTTTGATGCCTCGAACGGTGATTTTTAGGTTATGCTAGATATATGCCCCCTCGAGAGATAAATCAATGAATTTTGGAATTTTAAGGATATTTCATCGATTTATCTCTCGATATAGAAGATTGAGCATGCAAAGTGATTAATTGATGCCTTATGTTTCCTTCTTGTGTTTGATGTTTGATGATTGCGTTCAACCAATTGATTTGATGATGTTGATGTGATAGTTGATGATTGACCTCATGATAGGTTAGGATCAATGGTAGGATGATGATGATTGACCTCATGATAGGAAAAGATCAATGATAGATTGATGATTGGCCTCATGATAGGCAAGGATCAATGATAGATTGATGATGAACCTCATGATAGGCAAGGTTGATTTGATTGATGAACCTCATGATAGGCAATGTTAAATTGATCGAGGAACTTCATGATAGGAGAGGTTGAATTGATTGATGATTGACCTCATGATAGGTGAGGATCAATGGTAGATGCTCATGACATTTGATCAAAGTCTCATCAGAGCTGATTATATTTGATTGATTGACTGATAAGATTGTTGATTTGCAATATGTTATGATCATAGGAGGATTTTCACATCTAGTGCAGAAAGATTTAGATTTGATTGGGTGATGTGGTTTGACTTCTCTGATTGATTGATATGCCCCAATATAGGATTGATTAATGTACTGAGACTTGATGATGTACTGAGACCTAATGTACACACTCATTCGGTTGAGACATTGATGATGTACCTCTTGATTTAAGACATTATGATACACTGCCAGTTTTGATATTGATGTATCTCTTTATACCTTTGGATATATTTGTACACTTTGACATCATTTTGAGGTTATATGATATGTAGTGATGATGATGATGATGATAATGATGGATGCATTTGCTTTCTATTATGATGCTATGTGATGTTCTATAAGATGATGATATGATATGCTATGGATGCAAATGATGATGCAACTAATGTGTTATGATTCTATGATGCTTTATGAATGATGTCCATATGATGTATGTGATAGATTCTATTATGCCAATGAAATGTGATGCATTTTATGTTTTTGTTCTTTTCTAATGCAAATAAGTGATGCAATGAATAAATGAATGTATGATGGATGAAATGATGATGTTTATATTGATTATGTATGGATGTAATGGTAACGAGATATAATGATTATGTAAATGATGGGTGATGTGTTGTAATGTTGAATGATGATTATGTTATGCAAATGATATGCAGATGATTGTGTTCTAAGGTCTTAAGCATAAATGAGTGAATCTATCTACCTTCCAAGAGTTGTGGGAAGGTTTTCGTCAATTGATTCTTTGTTAAATTAAGCTTCACAAAACCTGACATATTTCCCAATTCATTTGGAAATATGAAGAGACTCACTCATTTAAGCTTAGTGAACCACTTCCCTAATGCCACTAAATGAAATGATTTTGATTATGTAAATGAGATGCGATGCATGTATTTTTGTGTTTTATGATGCAAATATTATGATGTGATGCATGAATAGATGAGTGTTGTTGTAATGTTTCATAATGTAAGTGATATGCAACTAAATGTGAATGTTCTCTAATTGATGATAATGCAAGTGATGTGTAACTATATGAAAATGATGTGTTTTTGGCAATGTCAAGTGTACTCAATCAATTAGTGTGAGAAATAACATCGTTGTTGCAACTTTGGAAATCCCATATTTACAAATGCAAACTAACATGGATGCAATCTACTTTAAACATGCAGATCCCATATGCAAAAGTTTTCATTCGTAACAGTTAAATTTTCATGCTTTTTATCATCATTGGGCCTTTAAAATGTTGAAAGTTAGTACAAGCATCAATGGTACATTTAGACCATGATGACTTGAGAACTACTTCCATGATGTTTGATAGTGCAAGTTAACACAAGCATATAAGTATAATTAAACTGAGATGACTTGAGTATTGCTTATGTAAATAGACAAGAGTTAATCTTTTTCCTATGCTAATTTAGAATGTCATTAGTGATACTTTTTACAACACATCCCATGATAATTTGCATAGTCATAATGGTCAACTCACAGATAGACAAAGAAAAATCATACTCCTTCCATGCTCCTCTAGTTCAATACATCATCGAGGGGCTCCAGATATATGATAACAAAAATAAAAATACAATAATTGAACATTTATGTTTAACATGATAAACCCATGGTTTAGAAGAGCATCATCCTTTTGATTTGATTTGATTTTTGATTTTTGGATTTTTTTGGATTTTTTGATTTTCTAATTTTTAGGTGTTTTCTAAGATTTTGACCAAGAACCTAACCTAAAGACCTATCCTAGGGTTCTCAGGGGCTTATCAAAGATTAGCCTTACCTACTTTGTACACGCAGAGAGCATGTAGTTTGACAAGACGACTCTATTTTTTTATTTTTTGACTTTTAACCTATTTTTGGATTTTGAAGTGATATGGATGTTTGATGTGCTTCTGATGGTGATTCATGTTCAATGTTGGGTTGTTTTTTAATCATTATTCTTGCTTTGTTTTTCTTACTACTATTTGTCTATTGGTTCAAGCTCAAAGTTTGTTGCCCCCAATGAGTTCAAGATTTTTCCCCCAGTCTAGGGTGAGACACGACCACAATGCCAGAATATGTACATGGTTCTTTCAAAGGATAGGTAGATGGATGGCCAAAGTGAATGGTTGGTATACTCAAATAGATGGAAAAGATAACTTATCACAAATAGCGCCTATTTCCAGGTTTTCACTACTTGTTTTTATTGCACTTTTTCAAATTTTATGATTTTTTTGATCTTTTTGATTTTTCACTTTTTTTGTATTTTTCTCAGTTTTTAATTTTTTTGTTGTTACCAAGACACCTATTTTCTAGGTTCTCATCAACGAAACCATTTTTTCAGGACATTTTCTGATGTTTTTGGTATTTTTAGGACCTTTTCCCCAATGCACTTGGATGATTCAAGTGTAAAACTTCTTGAGATGTAGGTTGTTGAGGGGTTCATCAAACAAATCCTCTTCTAGTGTGGACAACTAATATACTCCTGATCCAAAGACTGTTGTGACAATGCCTCGATCTTGTGTGAATGACCATGCTGGATGAAAGGACCCGATTGGAATGAATAACATGAGTGGAAAATATGATGGATGATAGAGGTGATAGATGAAATAGGTTACGATAGGATCCCTAATGTGCACGCTATATGGGCCATCAAGCTTTAGACAAAAAGGAGCTTGGGAAATTGATGAGTTAAAGTACATGAAGGGATCACCATCAAAGATGCATTAAAAGACATCACCAATGGAAGTGTAATGATATGAAAGGTATGTGAACATGGATGGGTGGAAGGGAATATGTGGTATGAGTGACACAGATGTAGACCATGAATCAACAAGTTCTTTCTCTAATTTTCTTCTTTGATAGATGCCCCCAATGAGTTTTGAGGGAGAGGTATGTTTGGAGATAAACTTTTACTTGCTTTTATTTTTTACTTTAATTTTTTATTTGTCTGGTAGCTTTTTATTTTGGCTAGGGGACTTGTCTAGATCTTTCTTTCTTTTTGATTAGTCCAATAGCTTTTTGTATTGGCTAAGGGACTTGGCTTGATCCTTTTTTTCTTTTGATTTTTCTAATAGCTTTTTATTTTGGCTAAGGGACTTCTCTTGATTTTTCTTTCATTGCAAGCTTTCTTTTGATTTTGAATCTCCTTTTGAAAAGAGAATTTTTACCTTTGATTTCTAATTTTCCTCCTTTATATTTTCTTTAGATCATACTGTTTGATCCATGTCTACAAGGTGGATGGATGTGGGTGAGATGAATGAAGTGGGAGTGGTGATGCCATCAATGGAATCTTTGATAATATCCTTTTTGGTACTGCTAACATTAATGGAGGCTTGCACATCCTTAGTGATTTGGCAAGATGACTTGATAGAGGGAACATTAGGAGATCGTACCTTAGCCTAGGGCAAGTGTGATGGAAAGATGGTTGGATATCCTCAATAGGATCATGGTCAACAATTGGGTTATCATAGATATCCTGGCCAAATAGGGGGTTATCATGGGTATCAAAAGCTTGTGTGTAGCTAGATATGGAAAGGGTAAGTGTATCATCAGGATCCAAAAAGGTTTCAATCCTAGTACGGTCATCTTTTCGTATTTCTTGTGTAGTAGTATCAATATCATTGTTGGAAGTCTAACCTTTTTCAACAATAGTAGTAGTGTCATTTATTAGCAACTTATCCAGATGGTATTCTCCACATCCTAGATCATGAATTTGGACTTTAGGGTTTGATATTGTAGTGACTAGAGTGGATGTATTAATGGTTTCATGATCAACATTTATTTGAGGGGAGGATGATTCACAATTGCTAGGGATGGTGATTTTAGCTTTAGGACTTTGATTATGGCTAGACATGAAAGAATTAGGATCTCCTTGTATTGTGATTTCGACTCAATCGTGAGAAAATTTCAAGCATTGATGGTACACGTAGAGGAAATTTCTTGCATTTCATGTATCCATGGTCTTCCAAGGAGGATATTATAGGTCAAGGGGAGATCAAGGACTTGGAAAACCACATCTTTCACCATAGGGCCAATTCTGATTGGTAGATTAAATGATCCTTTAGATAAGCACTCTCTTGCATCATATCCCTTCATGGTAATCTTTTTATTGGAGTCTATTACATTTTTTGAATATCCCAAGGCATGTATAAACTTTAAAGAGCAGATATTTAAACTAGCTCCCCCATCTATTAGAACGTGTTTGACTAGACATTTATGGATCAAAACCTCAATATGAAGTGGAGCATTATGGGGATGGGTGAGTGATGCATCATTTTTTTCAGTAAATGATAGGCAATGAGGTGCGGTCACATGTTTTGCCATAGTTTGGGATTGGAAAACTTTCAAATCATCTGGTATAATGCTTTGTTTATCATTGATTGGATTACCAATAGCAGAAATGTTAAGAAAAATAGTATCAGATACATAGTTTACATTCTTTCCTTTAGTTTTAGTTGAAAAGGATTCCCCCTTTTCATAGTTTGGTAGAGGGTTCTTAAATACTCCATGATCATTGTTTGTTTGAGGTCCCTCTACAAATATTGTCTTGTTATCAATCAAATCTTGCACTAAATGTTTCAATTGTATGAAATCATTGGTTTTATGTCCTTTGTTCCTTTTAAAGTCACATAAAATGGGCCTCATTTCACCATGGTGGTTTAACTTGTGGGTTCTAATCTCATACCTTTGGTAACGTTATAACCTTGGCTTCAAGAAGCTCTTTTAATGTTGATTCTAAGGATTGTCCCAAAGGTGTGAACCTTCGATTTGATGATAATATTTTGTATGAGGTTGAAGCTGGTTTAGATTCATTATTGTTTGGGCTATTGTTTTTATTGGTTTTGGTGGCAGTGGTTGTCAAATAGAATACGGGTTTTGCATTTTGTGTTTTAGCTGAAGCATCGTTGTTACCAACATTCTTGTTGTGTTGCCAAAACTTGGGTTTATCACCACTATTGTAATTGTTGGAGGAGTTTGATGAGTATTTTTTGTTGTATATTTTGATGAATCCTCTCTTGACTAAAGCCTCTTCAATTTTAATCCCATTTTCAATAAATTTTTCGAAGGTTAGGGGACATTGCAATTCCAATGTATAACTCATCTCATCATTGAGGTTGTCAATAAAGATTTCTATCTTTTCCTTTTTGGGTACAAGACAAGAATATTGTGCAAATAGCCTTCTCCATTTTTGCAAGAACACAAGGAATGATTCACCCTTGTTTTGTTTTAGGTTACAAAGATCTTTCATGGTGATGTCATGTTGGTTGTTGTATGAATATTGGGTGATGAATTTGTTGACCAATTCCTCAAAGGTGTTAATTGGTGGGGTGAGTTTAGAGAACTAGTCAAGACAATGTCCACCTAAGCTTCTTGGGAATAATCTCATCAAATATGTTTCCTCATATGAAAATTCAAGACTCATGGTCCTAAATTCCATCACATGGTCTATCAGATCGATTTTTCCATTATATTTGTTGTACTTAGGGAATTCACAATGTTTGGGAAAGGGTATCATGTGGATACTTTCATCAAATAGATAAAAAAAAAATGTCTTGTAGCAAGTATCATTTCGAGGTTCCTCTTTGCATGTCAAGAATTTGTTGTTGGAGATTTATCATTTGTTGAGTTAGGGCAACCATGTGTACTATTTTAGGATTTTTAGGAGGTTCTTTCAATTGATTCACATCAAATTCTTTTGGTAATTTGGCACCTTGTTTGGCTAGCATAAGGAGGTATTTTTACCCTTTTCTTTCAAAAATATTTTCTAAACACTTGTGGAAATTGGGTTCTTGTTCAACATGTTGGATATCTTCTTCAATTATTTCTTCTCCATCAATGTTGTTGAGTCTATGAAAAGGATTCTCTTCAGCCTCCGCCATGGTGTTTTGTGTTTCACTGTTTTGAGTTTCGGTGTTTTGAGTCTCAATGATCACAGTTTCAATGGTTGGAATTTCAATGGTTGGAGTTTCAATGTTTTGATTTTCAAATCCTTTTTCATTCAGTTTTCATTTTTGTAACCTTGTTTGAATGGGCATACAAGTTTTATAGTTTAGACTAAACTTTGATCTAGGTTTTGGATAAGTACTAAGGATTACAACTAAGTAAAATAGAATGACAAATTCTAATGAAACTAGGTTGGATTTGACTATATAGCTTCATTTCATGATGAGAGGATGATAAATCCTAATGATGAAACTAGGATTAATAATCAAAGGTGTGATAAATTTGATGATGTTGGTACTTTGTGATGTTAGATCTTGGTATAGGTTAGAAAATTCCACTTGTAGAAGTTAGTTTTAACAAGTTTGAATTCTAGGGTATCTAAGGAATGATCTTGAAATTTGGGAAAGTTTCAAAATTTTAGTTCAAATTGCGAAACCAGAGGTAAATTTTCTTCCTAAACAAGGTACTCAAACCTTTGGAAAACTCTTAGATTTTCACAATAGTAAAAGATGTATAATTCAGGATTGTTCTAGCAAGCTCTTTTGTAGAAATCAAAGGCCAACCTCTCTCTAAATTTGTAAAGTGTTGAAAGACGTTTTTGGTGTTCTTTTGGACTAGGTGGTTTGGAATTTGGTTTCTGAATTTTAATCTTTTGTGAAATCATTTGGTAACACACATGTTTAGACTCTATTTTACCTAAGGATTGGTTGAATACTTCTGAGGATTCCCAAGATGAGACTAATTGTTAGATAAGAGATGAACCTAGGTCACTAATTTGTGTTCTGCAAAAGGCACCAGAATAGAGACAAAAAGTGCCAAAAAATGTGCAAAAGGTGCCACAAAATGAGAAAAAGGTACCAAAACAGAGACAAAAGGCACCAGAACAAGTTTAGACTTGTTTTTTTGAAAGTTTCTTTAAAAATTTTCTTGGTTTTCCTAATTTTTCAATGGGAGACTTGGTTGTTTCACTATTAAATGCAATTCTGAATTAGGGTTTTCACCTTTGATATGTGACATTTTGTTTGTTTTGAAAACACTTTGATAAAGACACATCAAGCAATGTACACTCCTCAGGTTGTGAAAGACTGTATTCTTTTGGATTCCACATGGGTTTTACCCCAACCACACTTATTCTTAGTGGATGACTAGATGCTTTACCCCACTGGCTCCCCTCCATAGCACTCACTTCTTGGGGCATCCAAGCATCAATACCTATGAATCTCCCATGGCATATTTTTCATCTCTACTAAGAATTGTGAGAATGTGGATGTCGTCACAATGACCATTGCTGCACCAAAGAATAGATAAAGGCTTCATACAAACTACAATAAGGGTTTTAGTAAGGAATTTCCATTCATGGGGGTTGATCCATGCGATGAGAGACCATTGTTTCCCTTCTCATCGGAACCAACCTCGTGATACTGGCCTTTGTTCCAGTATCCACACTTATATACAGGCTGGAAATGCACTTGGCTTTAGCATGTTACTAGTTGGGCCATTCCCTTGGGTGATTACTTTTTCCCACAAGGCAAACCCTCTAAGATAAACAAAAGAATGCAAGTATACCCATAGTTTGATCAATCTTTATTCCACATGAATAAAGAGAACACATGCAATATACTCAACTCACACTCAAATAGGAAAAGTGAGTGGGTCTAGCTTTTTGGTCACCCATTTAAGGGGAGAGAATATGCCTACCATCCATTAAGCACAAAAGACATGAGGTTCATTAACCCTTTAATTAAGCTATGTTCCTAACTTAACCAAAAGGAAACATGATGTTTGTTAACCTTTTAATTAAGCTATGTTCGTATCTTAACCAAAAGGAAACCAAGTAAATCACTTATAGCCCATGCAATATGTCAGTAGTTTGATAAGAATATCTTTGACAAGTTTTTTAAGAAACCTACAAAACAACAACACAAAGTATTAGCCTTTGGAAACTATAAAAGGTGCCAAAATAGAGACAAAAGGCACCAAAATTGAGACAAAAGGCACCAAAATAGAGACAAAGGGTGTAAAAACAGAGATAGATCAGCCCATAATTATGAAAAAGGTCCAATAGAATGAGAAAAAGGTGCCAAAATAGAGACCAAAGGCACCAAAACAGAGACCAAAGGTGCCAAAATAGAGACAAAGGTGTCAGAACAAAGATAGAGCAGCCCTGAATTATGCAAAAGGCACCAAAACAGAGACCAAAGGCACATATTAGGTGAAAAAGGTGCCAAAATAGGTGCAAGAAGCTCCAAGAGGCTCTAAAATGAGTGCAAGAGGCTCCAAGAGGCTCTGAAATGAGTGCAAGAGGCTCCACGAGGCTCCAAAAGGCTCATGTTTGAACCTGTGAGCACAAATTTTCAAGCATATTAGTAATAAACGGGGCAAGGCCCCATAGTTGTCACCATTTTGTGTGTGTGAAATGTGATAATTTAGTATCAAAACATACCTTAATTAAATGATTTATATTAAAGATTCAAAGAAAACAAGTCATTCTAACTTGCAACAAACTAAATCTTTCAAGAATGTCTAATTGTCCTCTATTCTTAATGATTCTTTTAACCTTTTGGCCCTCATATTTTTATGTGCACAAAGGATATTAGAATGACACTTAAGAAGTGAGATTGGTATTCAACATGCAAACCAACTAAATGCCTACATGAAACTATATGCAAACAATGATGATGAATTCCATGAGGAAGGGATGATGGTGATTATGATAAGTAAACAAGTGGAGGTGGATGCTATGGTAATAAACTAGAATGATCTATGCATGATTCTACATATGCTCGAATAAAAACTAAAAATGACTAAGATGATACTCCATATGCTCAATTGCAAACTTAAAATGACCTAATCTAAAATGCAACTATGATGCAAGATGGATGATAAAATGAAACTATGAAGCAAGATTTAAAGCAAAGATGTAAATGCAAAGAAAAAAATGATCTAAAAACTAGCTATAAGATTCCAAAATTCTCCAACCTCCAATGATAAAACCTGCATTATAACTTTACTTAAAATTTGGATCCAAAATACAAGGCCCAAGGGTTGTATTTATAGCCTTTTCCAATCATATAGTGAGGTGGCAATAATCAACAGTCCAAATTCGAATTAGAAAAATGGATGGTGAAGATGAAGAGAATCAAGATGTTGTCCCTTTGACCAAAGAAAACATGCCATTTGGATGGAAGAATCTCTTGACCAATAGGCAACATGCCATTTGGATGGAAGATTCAAGTGTGAGAAGAGAAGACCATGTCCTTCCAAAATTGGTGGAAGTGTGGGAGGAATAAGTCATGTGCTCCAAAATTGGTGGAAGTGTGGGAAGAATAAGTTGTGTGCTCCAAAATTGTTGGAGGTGAGGGAGGAATAAGTCATGTGCTTTTTAGAATGAGTTGAAGATAATTCTAATTAAAAATTAGAGTTATTTATTTTCATGTGACCTTGGTGAGGTGGTACAAAAAGTTGTAGAAATGTGCTATAATTCCTAATTGGATTTAGTGAAGATTAATTAAATAAAACTAGCTATAAGAATCCAAAATGCTCCCAAGGTCCAATGATAAACCTGTATGATAACTTTACTTCAAATGTGGATCCAAAATACAAGGCCCAAGGGTTGTATTTATAGTCTTTCCCAAGCATATAGTGAGGTAGCAATAATCAATGGTCTAGATTTGAATAAGAAAAATGGTTGGTGAAGATGAAGAGAATCAAGATGTTGTCCCCTTGGCCAAGGACAACATGCCATTTGGATGGAATAATCTCTCGACCAATGAGCAACATGCCATTTTGATGGAAGATTCAAGTGTGGGAAGAGAAGACCATGTGCTTCCAAAATTGGTGGAAGTGTGGGAGGAATAAGTCATGTGCTCCAAAATCGGTGGAAGTGTAGGAAGAATAAGTCATGTGCTCCAAAATTGGCAGAAGTGTGGGAGGAATAAGCCATGTGTTTTTAGAATGAGTTGAAGATAATTGTAATTAAAAATTAGAGTTATTTATTTTCAAGTGACCTTGGTGAGGTGGCACAAAAAGTTGTAGAAATGTGCTCTAATTCCTAATTGGATTTAGTGAAGATTAATTAAATAAAACAAGTTTAGGGAACCTTGTTTATTTAATTAATTTAGAAGAATATGTTTTTAGATTTAGAGAATTAGAGAAGGGTGAACAATATAAATAAATTGAGAATTTATTTATACGCAGTTAGAATATTAATCAAATAGCTAGTATTTAATTAATTAAAGGTGATGATCATTTTTAGGTGTATACACCAATCAGGGGATCCCAACTTGGTTACTAATCTGTAGTAGGAAAATAGAGAACTTCAAGAGCATTTGGATCAAGTAGAGAAGGAAGCCCGAGAGAAAAATAGAGAGCTTCAAGATTAGAAAGCTCGATTGGAACAAGAGATGCAGCAAAAGGATATGGAGCTTCAGAACCAATGGGTTCAATTTGAAAAGGAGGTTGAAGAAATGAAGGTCTCCCTAGAGAAGTAACACAAAAACTGTAGCCAAGCTGAGGAGTTGTTGAGAAGCAAAGATACAGAGTTAACAACTCTACAAGAATGACTCAATGAATCAAACAAGAAAATTGATGAGCTGATGGAAGAAATCAAGTCAAAGGAGGTTGAAATAAAGCTTTTCAAAATTCCTTCCCAACCGTTTGTTCCTCAATTGGATCTCCTTTTGGTGGCTCAACATTTATATGTATCCTACTGGGAGAAATTCAATTCATTTTGTTTGTCCCTACAACCACACTACAATTCTTGATGGATGTGGCAAATTTAAGTAGGGAGGTGAGTGGCACCATTGAGCAAGTCCCACAATTCATCATTGAAAAGGTGCCCAAGGATGATCAATTGCTAGGAAAATTGTATATAGTGCTAAATGTGGATTTGGCGAGGGTAGGAATAAATGGCCAGAGATTGGTTGCAAAGGGGTAAAGGAATTCATCCACTATCATGCAGTGATCCTTCAAGCAAAGAATTGCTCGATCATACTAAGTTACACTATGAACAATATGCAGATAAAATTCTCCCAATTGACCTAGATGGGCTTGCCCTCCCCCTTTCTCTCTAACCAATTAGTGGCCATAGTGGAGTATATTGCTGCAAGGATCAAGGAAAAACAACAAGATCTATCTGCTTTCCAATCACTCAATCAACCCCCCACAACAACAGATTTTGAAAGTGCCATCCATCAGATAGCACGACTTCTTTTCCAACTTGAGTATGGGATCAGGATCTCCATGGAATTTTTGTTTAAGGAAATAATCGATCTGCATGAGGCGCAAGAGCATCTACATGCCTTATCAATGCCCTCCAAGGCTAACTGGTTGTCTTTGTAGAATGCCCTTTCAAAGCTCTGAATATTTCCTAATTGGATTTAGTGAAGATTAATTAAATAAAACTAGCTATAAGAATCCAAAATGCTCCCAAGGTCCAATGATAAACCTGTATGATAACTTTACTTCAAATGTGGATCCAAAATACAAGGCCCAAGGGTTGTATTTATAGTCTTTCCCAAGCATATAGTGAGGTAGCAATAATCAATGGTCTAGATTTGAATAAGAAAAATGGTTGGTGAAGATGAAGAGAATCAAGATGTTGTCCCCTTGGCCAAGGACAACATGCCATTTGGATGGAATAATCTCTCGACCAATGAGAAACATGCCATTTTGATGGAAGATTCAAGTGTGGGAAGAGAAGACCATGTGCTTCCAAAATTGGTGGAAGTGTGGGAGGAATAAGTCATGTGCTCCAAAATCGGTGGAAGTGTAGGAAGAATAAGTCATGTGCTCCAAAATTGGCAGAAGTGTGGGAGGAATAAGCCATGTGTTTTTAGAATGAGTTGAAGATAATTGTAATTAAAAATTAGAGTTATTTATTTTCAAGTGACCTTGGTGAGGTGGCACAAAAAGTTGTAGAAATGTGCTCTAATTCCTAATTGGATTTAGTGAAGATTAATTAAATAAAACAAGTTTAGGGAACCTTGTTTATTTAATTAATTTAGAAGAATATGTTTTTAGATTTAGAGAATTAGAGAAGGGTGAACAATATAAATAAATTGAGAATTTATTTATACGCAGTTAGAATATTAATCAAATAGCTAGTATTTAATTAATTAAAGGTGATGATCATTTTTAGGTGTATACACCAATCAGGGGATCCCAACTTGGTTACTAATCTGTAGTAGGAAAATAGAGATCTTCAAGAGCATTTGGATCAAGTAGAGAAGGAAGCCCGAGAGAAAAATAGAGAGCTTCAAGATTAGAAAGCTCGATTGGAACAAGAGATGCAGCAAAAGGATATGGAGCTTCAGAACCAATGGGTTCAATTTGAAAAGGAGGTTGAAGAAATGAAGGTCTCCCTAGAGAAGTAACACAAAAACTGTAGCCAAGCTGAGGAGTTGTTGAGAAGCAAAGATACAGAGTTAACAACTCTACAAGAATGACTCAATGAATCAAACAAGAAAATTGATGAGCTGATGGAAGAAATCAAGTCAAAGGAGGTTGAAATAAATCTTTTCAAAATTCCTTCCCAACCGTTTGTTCCTCAATTGGATCTCCTTTTGGTGGCTCAACATTTATATGTATCCTACTGGGAGAAATTCAATTCATTTTGTTTGTCCCTACAACCACACTACAATTCTTGATGGATGTGGCAAATTTAAGTAGGGAGGTGAGTGGCACCATTGAGCAAGTCCCACAATTCATCATTGAAAAGGTGCCCAAGGATGATCAATTGCTAGGAAAATTGTATATAGTGCTAAATGTGGATTTGGCGAGGGTAGGAATAAATGGCCAGAGATTGGTTGCAAAGGGGTAAAGGAATTCATCCACTATCATGCAGTGATCCTTCAAGCAAAGAATTGCTCGATCATACTAAGTTACACTATGAACAATATGCAGATAAAATTCTCCCAATTGACCTAGATGGGCTTGCCCTCCCCCTTTCTCTCTAACCAATTAGTGGCCATAGTGGAGTATATTGCTGCAAGGATCAAGGAAAAACAACAAGATCTATCTGCTTTCCAATCACTCAATCAACCCCCCACAACAACAGATTTTGAAAGTGCCATCCATCAGATAGCACGACTTCTTTTCCAACTTGAGTATGGGATCAGGATCTCCATGGAATTTTTGTTTAAGGAAATAATCGATCTGCATGAGGCGCAAGAGCAGCTACATGCCTTATCAATGCCCTCCAAGGCTAACTGGTTGTCTTTGTAGAATGCCCTTTCAAAGCTCTGAAAGTTGTGACTAGGTGCATGTTGATGAGTGTGAACGTTGGATGAGTATGTTGGAATATGTCCCCCAGCTATGCGTGTCATTATTTGGGGGATGTTGTGACCAGGAATGTTATAATGTACTAACGATGTCATGGGTTGAGTCAGTTGGCCACTTTGTGTGAATTGCTGATTTTGCACAAGGGGCACATTGGCAGTTGTACCTTGGGATGTAGTGACGTTTGACTGTGTTGTCGTGTTAACGTTTTGTTGTTGTCCTTGTATGAAGATAGGTCCTGTGGGTCCTCCCAAAGGATGTTGTGAACTGCTACTGAATGCGTTTGTTGAGGTTGTGTTCATGGTAGTAGGTGTAGTTGTCAAGGGGGAGTTGTGATGACTTGATGATGCCCCTGTGGTATTTGCTGTTGGGATAACAGGAGGATTGGAATGATTTGCCGATGATGTCACGGAACCAAGAGAGGTTGTATTTAATTGGGGTAGTGTTGTGGATGTTGTGGATGACTGTGATCCCCCAATAGATGTAGCGTTTATTATATTGGAGATGTTTGGGATGTTGGATGTGGTATGCAATGTCGTTGTGCCAAAAGGGATGTTGCTTGTAGTATTTAGAACTTGACCACTGTGTGAGATGTTGTGAACATTGTTGGCATTAGGATCATGTAATGTGTTAATGTCAAATCCTGGTGGTAACCTAGCTCCTTCACTCAAGAGCATAGCTATGAATCTGTCCCTATCGTGACGTGCTATTGTTTCAGCCAACTGGTAGGCCTCTGGGTCTTGTGTCAATGCTTCTATGTGTTCTTGAAGGAGTTGACCATTTTCATCTGTTTGCATGTAGCGCTCGAATGAGTTGTTAGGTAAGGATTGTGTTGTCACTAGAGGTTGATTGTCTAGATTGGTAAAGGGATCATTCGCGGTCCAGTTTGAGTCATGTGGAGGACTGTTGGGATTTGGCATGAAGTTTTCCATTTGTCTTTTTTGCTTTTGAAGTCGGGTTTCGACCATAAATGAGCTTGCTCAAAGGGGATGTCCACTAAATGCAAGTATGACACTAGGTGAAACCTAAGGTTGAAATTGACGACTAAAATGACCACCATTTTTTTTTTTGTTTTTGAATTTTTGAATTTTTGAATTTTTGAATTTTTAGGTATGCAATGTGGATGCAATGTAAATTGAGGCTATCTAAGCACTTCTGAGCTTGAACTTTGTTTTCGATGTGGACTGCTAGAGGACTTTGTTATTAATGACAAGTTGACAAGATGACTAATGAGTCTTCCTAACTAGACTTTTGAGTTGGAAGAAGTCTCACCAAAGAGGACAATGATTAAAAGGATGTTTGATGACTTGGTCCAAAAGGGTTTAATTTCGAAAACAATGATTTTGCTAAGGGGTGCTTGAGGTTTGCCTACTCCTAAGTATGCAAGATATGAGCCTAGGGACAATGTAACGCTAAATGTATGATACTAAATGGGGTGAGGTATGAAACCTAAGGTGGTCAATGCAAGCTAAGGGACAAGACTTTGAGCAATTTCAAATTGGTTTTCTGGCAGAATCCTTTTGATGACAGAGTTTGACAAATGGCTGACAGTTTGGAGGTCTCTGGTTTTGACTGTGCAGTTTAAAAGGTTTGACAGGCAGATGCGTCTCAGTTTAGCAATTGCGTCGCAGTTAAGCAATTGCGGTTCAATGTTTCACTTGCGGCTTTCTGACTGTCAGATAAACTCTGTTTAACAGATGCGGTTTTTAGGTCAACAGATGCGTCGCGACGCCTACAGATGCGGTTCAATGTTTCACTTGCGGCTTTCTGACTGTCAGATGCGACTCTGTTTAACAGATGCGTCGTTTAAGACTTCAGATGCGGTTTATCAGGCAGTTGCATGTCAGTTGCGGTTCGACTGATATGACAGTTTTGTTTCAAAGTGATTTTCATGGTATGTTGATGGGAGTGTTTGATCTGTTTGATGACTGTTTTGTTTGGACTGTGACAAAACCAGAATGCACTTGACAAACACAGCGTTTTAAGGGATAACCAAACACACATGAGATAAGCACAATCCTAGAAAGGCCACTAGGCCTTGGGTTTGTATACTTGATATAGCCCACCAGTTATACCCCGGATTGGTGATGAACACCTTTCCTTCTCGAGAGCGGATAGCTTAGAATTTGGTGGCATTGGCTCCCCTCCACGGCTCATTAACGTCATTCGAGCACACCAAATTCGGATTCATTGGGTAGTGACATCCCAAGAATTGCTATCTCTACTCAAGGGGATCAGTAGTGAGTAATCTTCGGGCATGATCTTGTACCCTGCACTATATCAAGCAGCGGCCAATAGAACGGTTGGACACTAAGACAAGAGGTGTTTAATTCGGGCATTCCGTTAGGTGGGGCGTGATCCATGCGGCGAGAGTCCCCTTTCGGATCCATCTCGTCGGAACCACGCTCGTGATTCTTGGGCTTTCCCCAAGAACCCACTTTTATATACCGTGGAAGTCCCTCGGTGTCAGGGTGCTACCGGTCTGAGTCCTGGGGTGAGTACTTTTTCCCACCAGAACAGGCCCAGTTCTAGAGTCGGCCGTTTCTCTTACACCCAGGATCGCACGAATGCGCAGGGGAGAGGATACATATACCGAATCGTGAAGGGTAAATTAACAAAAAGGAATGGGTCTGGTTTTCTGATCACAAGGTTTTCACCAAGTGAGAGCATACTCACCTACCACTCCACAAGCACACTCAAGCATGAAAGACATCATTCTTTTTAAAAGCACCAAATTCAAAGTTTGCTAAGCTAGAAATAAACAAACACACTATTTTGTTCTCTCCTTCTTTGACATGCGAATCTGCAAACAATGAGTTAGTAGTTTTGGATGTGATGGTCTTGGACACACGGAAAATGATCGCCACACGCTGCAAGAAACTATTAGTAACACAAAATATCTAACCTGGTTAACATGCAGGAATAACCAACACAGAAAAAGACAGAAAACCAGAAAACAGAAACAACCTGAAATTCGGCAATTAAAACCTAAAAACTGACAGAAAAATTTACCAGACAGATGCGGCTCGGTATTACCAGACAGATGCGGCTCGGTTTGTCAATTGCGTCGTTCGGTTCTGCGAATGCGGCTCAAAATGTCAGATGCGGCTCTGGAATTCTCAGTTGCGGTCTGTCAGGGCGGTTGCGTCGTTTCTGTAAGCAGATGCATTGCGACGGTTGCGGCGATGCGTACCAGTATTCTGCAAAACAACAGAAGACAACAAAAAATTCTACCCAAAACAGAAAGCCACTACGGGAAATGATTAGTGACAGAAAACCTAATATTGCTCAATATGCAGGAAAAAGACAGAAAACAGAAAAACCTAAGATTGGACAACCCGAAATGCAAAAATAAAACCGCAAACTTGAAAGAAAACAAAAAATGATATACCAAACGATTGCGGCGCAAGTTTCGAATGCGGCTTTCGGGGTATCAGATGCGGCTCAGGAATAACGGATGCGTCGTTCTATTCGTCAGTTGCGTTGTGACAGTGCGATTGCGGCTCTAAGGTTGTCGTATGCGTCGCGACGCATACGATGCGTCACTCTGTTTTTAAAAATGTTGCAGCGATCCGTACCTGTACCTGCAAAACAACAGAAAACAACAAAAAGAAAAACGTACGAAAAGTCGAACTAACAACGTCGGGTTCACCAATGTAATCAATGGAAAATCTCAAAATTATTATTAAAGTGGGGTTAGCACAATAACAGAAAATCCTATGAAAATAACAAAGTACAATGGAAGTGAGGTGAAGAAAAAAGGGATAGTGTTACCCTATGTCTCCACCTTCCATGATTAACCTCTGTTACACCTCCTAGCTTGCAGATAAATAACAATGCCCTCAGACTTATGAGCAACTATGACCAAAGACTAAGCCCTATGCAAGTGTTGAAGGATTTGCAGAAAATAAAAATAACCCTACAATGAGCTAAAATGGCTATGACTGTTAATGACTATGACCTAAGTTGACAGCAAATTGACATAAACTAAGAATGCAAGAAGTCAACATGAGCTATGAGAGCTAAAGACTGAGAGAGCCAAATGAGGTCAAAATTGCCCTTTTATAAAAATTGCAATTTTGAACGTGTGGCCAGGATGAAAGGATGACAGGAACCCTAAGATCAATGCTTAAGATTGAATATTGCTGTGTGCATTAGGGTTAGGTCAAAATTAGGGCAACAGGTAAGAATGAAGGGTGGAGATTGAATTATGAAATAATTCAATCAACGGTCGAAAATAAATGAGAAGTCAAAAGTCAAGAATTAAATTGGAAGATAAGGCCGGCACGGACAAAGAGGTTGCTGGAGAAATTAAATAATAAGATTTATTTACTCCAGATAACTAGCAAGTAATTAAATAATAAAGATATTATTTAATTATGGAGGAATGTGATAAAAGAATTATTTTGAAATTAAATAATGATTTTAATTCAAAATTCAAGAGAATGGCTAAATTAAATAAATCAAATTTATTTAATTTAAATGGGAGAAAAAGCTAATGAATATCTAAATAATTAAATAAATTATTTAATTATAGTGGAAAATGGACATAATTAAATAAATAAGAATTTATTTAATTTTTTAGAAGAAGGGGACTTAATTAGTGACGTAATTAAATAAATAAAATTTATTTAATTAATCAAGAAGACATAAATGGTAAAGGGAAATTAAATAAATTATGAAATTTATTTAATCAAAGGAAGACTTTAGATAATTAGTGATGTATTAAATAAATAAATAATATTTATTTATTTAATAATCAAGGAGGAACAAATGACATGAATTAATTAAATAATTATGAATTATTTAATCAATAGTCGAATGTGGACCAAGGACATAATTAAATAGCTTAATTATGCTAGGACGAAAGTGGTAAAAAAATGAAGCTTGCAGGCCTAGGTCATTTTTAGGTGTCTACACTATATATACTACTCAATCTCTTTGTAAAAGGGTTAAAAAAATACAAAGAAAATAGATAAAAAGACTCTCAGCCTTTGTATTGTTTTAATATTATTGTATTAAGACTAATGGATTGTGCCAATTTGTTTGGCATTTCTATTTTCTTGGTTAATTGATAAAACATTATATTGTACTAGTATTGTTGTAATGAGTAGTTTATCATCAAAACTTTCATAATTTCAATATAATTTTGTTGTTCAGATCATGTTTGTACTCTTCCTGTTTAGTGAATGCATGTGGAAGTCATATTATGCTGTTTGATTAATTTCTTAAGAATTTTATCTATGCTTTATGTTATTTTTAGGCATGCAAATTGTTGAATGGACCTTCAAATCTCATCTGAAAGGAAGATTTCCCATGCCTATTTAATTAAGTCTTGGAGCA
The DNA here is from genome assembly GCA_007258455.2 of Sequoia sempervirens. Classification (NCBI taxonomy): domain Eukaryota; kingdom Viridiplantae; phylum Streptophyta; class Pinopsida; order Cupressales; family Cupressaceae; genus Sequoia; species Sequoia sempervirens. The sequence continues at coordinate 42,732 of VDFB02140515.1, forward strand.
TCACCTTAGATTATATTTTATTTTAATATATTTGCTCCCTTTTTCCTTTTCACCCCCCAATACATTGAAGAGCCAACTTCTTTAAAACCTGAAGGTTACTTAGTTTAGCGCAATTGGTCCCCTCATTAACTAAGTTTCCCATAAGGCTATGTGCCTAGTAACTTTAGGCATCAACACTAAGTTTGAATAGTATGGTGGTAAAGGGGATCTGTAGAAACATGTGTCAACCTTTAATTCCATGTGTACAAATTTCTTTCATCATGATGCTTTGATGGTGAAACTTTTTTCTTGATCTTTTAAGGACACAACACTCGAGTGGTACTATTCCTTGCCTGATAATTCTATATTCTCATTTGATCAACTTATTAACTAGTTTCTTTTTTTGTTCATGGCTAATATCAGTCTAAAGATGACCTTCTTAGATCTTGTTCGGTGTAAGCAAGGAGGTAACAAGAAGATAACTAACTTCATAGCATGATACCAAGTGTTCTTACATAGATCTCATATTCACTTCCTAACTTTGATGTGTAGAAGGTGTTCATAGACAACCTGTAGTGAGCCTGGTAGGAGAAGTTTTCCCTAATGAAATACCCTTCCTTTGTGCATCTATGTACCACATTGTGAGAGTATCAACAAATGGTAGTTTAGTTCTGGGAGCCTTCTTCATGCTTCCATTCAGAAGGAAATTCTATTGTGTCCATCTCACGAAAAGGAAACTTTGTTACAAATGTAGTCACTATGTCTAATGACCACAACCTCAGACACAACCAGAAGGTTACAAAGCTAGCAAAATATTACTCTTCCATTTTACAAAAATTGTTGAAGGATAAGATTATAACTTTAGAAAACCCTTGACCTTTAAAGGAACCTTATCCTAATTGGTATGACGTGAATGCTTTTTTCCAGTACCATAGAGTTAATGGGCATGATACTGAGCATTGTATGTGCCTACATCATGAGATACAAGATCACATCGATGACGGTACCATCCATCTCAATAGGAAGACACAAAATACAAATAAATTGGTAGTGAAGGCCAATAGCGAGTTACAGATTTACATGAACCCATTTCCATCTCATTTTGCAAACTTGATCATTAACTACTCTGATGCTTCTCCTCAACCATCGACATATGTAAACATGGTCTTGGTTACTTCTCCCTCACAACTTGCAGTTGGTTCACTAGATGTGACATTCGCCTCACATCACTTGTCCTTGAATAACAAGCCCTCTCTCTTATACATTCCTTCTCACCTCAATGGAAACATTGTAATAGGAGTCCTAGTTGACCCCACAAGCCAAGTGAATGTTATTACAGAGGAGACATTATGGATAAATTCATTGCAAAGGGAGGAATATGAAGAAAAAAATTCTACCATGCATACGCACAATGGTCTCTCTCTTAAGTCATATGGCTCCACAACCGTTTCCATCCTAGTTGGACCTAGGGTTGTGGATACAAACTTTGATGTTATTCCAGAATATGATCTATTTAAAATGAAGTTGGGCATTTTGTGGCTAGCTTCTATGAATGTGATCACTTCTGTTATTCACAAATGTTCAAAGTTATCCCATGAAGGTGTTTTACATGTCATGCATGAAACTAAATATTTACCATTGGTATCCCGTGGGGGTTATTCATTGGATCCATTTTGTCTCGCCCCAGCTAGTCAACTCCCCCTTAGAATGGAATTGCTTTATCAAAATTATGTGAAGTATAAAACTAGGGGAAAAGGACAGCTGAAAGTGACTTCTCTACTAGTGCAACCAAAAGTTGCCTCCTCCTCTTAGAAGGGAAAGGAGAATCCTACTTGTCCTCATGGTACCTCTTTTTCCTCCTTCTTGAAGAGGAGCTTTGGGTTTCTACTCTTGGCTTTTGCATGGAAAGTCTAATGATACCGGCTTGGCATAAAGCTAAAATTTGAATATCTGACCTTTATACCTTACTTCCAAGACCTTGGCCTTATCTTTATGGTAGAAGGAAGGGTCCTCATGGGGGTCCTCTATGTATCTATCTTTATGGCCTCCCACCGCTCCTGCCCCCAAGGCAGCGAGTGGGAAGAGGTTCACCATCGAGACATTAGAATTGACTCCCCTCGCTCAATCTCTTCCTCCTACTCCCATCCAAGAGTCTCTCCCTCTACTAGAGACAACCATGATAGAAACTTTGATGGCTAAGTAGGAGCCTTTTGTTCTATCTCAGCTTCCAGTATTTAGCTCGCAGAGTCGTAGAAAATTCCTTGCATATGAGTGCAAGCATTGGTGAAAGGCTCTAATGGCTAAGCAGGCCACTTTGTAGAGGAAGGAAGGGGAGCCAACCACTCCTATTTTAGGGCCTTCTACTATTTCCTCCTCTCCCGTCCCCTTGATTTTAGTTCAATTGAATTCAGTTCTACTTTTGACTCTTATTGTGAGTGTGAACTCCCCTAACCCTAAAAAGGTGCAGGTGTTTAATGCTCATTCGATCAAGACCCCTCTCTTGATGTACCTCCCAGACATCTTGTCATTCCTGAAGCTCATGGAAATGTTGAACACTTTGATGGTGTCTGTTGTGGTTTTATCCTCCTCCTCCATGCCTTATGCCTCATTTGTGGGGATATTGCATCCCTCGATGAAGAAAAAATAAAGGGTGGTCTCGGTAGCAATGGGGGTCAAAATAGGAGTCCACCTCTTCAAAAGGTGGCTTTGCATTGGCATGTTCCATCCTTGTGAGGGAGGAATTTATGACATCCCTGGAGTTTGTCACTACTCCTGAGTTACTTGGTGACCCTAGCAATGAATCTCAAGCATCACATCCCTTGCCCTTTGAGGTAACACATGGAATTCTTGTGAAGTGCATGTTCAACTCTTTGGATGAGGTCCCAACCCTTTCAACAATCTTTTTTAAATTGTTGACCTTTACCCCATAGGAACTGAGCAGAAGAGACACCGAAGAGTCTCCTTCCTTGGTTCTTGTTGTAGTGGGGTCAGAGGGTTCCCCCCTTGACATTCCACCACTACAGGCTTGTCTTCCTTCCTTGTATAATGATCTAGATTAGGAAGCAAATTATTTCTTGTTCTATGAGTGTTAGGGGGTGCCTCTTCTTTACCTTTAAGTTAGGTGTATGTTTTTTGTGATGTGTTCCCCTATTCTTGTGTTATGTGTTCCTAGATTACCCTTGTCACCCTTGTAGGTGCTTGGATATAGGAATTATTATGTGTCATAAAACTTCCTCTATTTGTAGCATCATTCTTCCTCTATCATGTGTATTGATTTTCAACAAATTGGGGATGATGCAAAGTGTTGGGGGCATTTAGGCTTCAATTCCATGTTGACCAATTTATTTTTATTTTTATCGTGCATTCTTCATATGGTTTGATATAGTAGGGGGTTGATGAAAGTTCATTAATATACTATTATTATTGTAGACATGAAAAATTATCTTGATTGATATCGTGCACTCGATCCTGATTTACTAACATCAATTCTCCCTAAATCACTTCTTTACTAACCAATTAATTAAATAATTGTTATTTAATTAATTCACCAGGATTCCTTTGTCAATTAAATAAATCAACTCTATTTGATTAAATCATAATTCCTCTTTGGTTAAATAAATCAATCTTACCTAATCAAATCCTAATGTTTATCTTTTGATTAAACAAATCATTTTATTTAATTAAATCCTAAGGTCATCTCCTTTAAATTGAATAAATTAACCTTTATTTGATTTAAATCTAATTTTCTTCATTTAATTGAATAAAACAAACTTTATTTAATTAAATTACTAAAGTTCTCATTCCTCTCATTTGATTTAAATAAACCTAAAAATCTAAATCAATTGTCATATCAACTAATTCTATCTAAAGTTAATTAAATCTTAATTAACTCTAACTCTAGTCCTTAAATCATCTAGCTTTCGCAACTTGCACATATAAATCAATTGGTTTGATTTATTAATTCTTCTATTTCCATTCAAAAATGGAATCTCTTTGGAATATTCCATCAATTTGAAATCTCCCTCCCAAAAGGACTTGTCCTCCAACATGGCATTTATAGCTCTTACATGTCCTTTTTCTTGAGCCAACTGGCATTAACTCATCTTTCAACTTTTCCTCCACAAGCCATATTTTGAATTTCAAAATCCACCTAATTTCATTTATCATACACATAGATCAAAATGTGCTCCACCTCTCTTCAATAGCATGTTGACAAGTGGCACAATTCCATTGTTCTATTCCCATTTCTCCATCCCTCTTTTCTATAAGTGGGAGACTTCTCTATTGATTTTGGATCCACAACTTTATGCAAGATTATTATCTACATATTTTGAGTAAGTTCATCAACATTTCATCCAAGTTTTCATAGTTTCTCATCAATCTTAGCTAGGTTATTGACAATTTTCATCAAGGAGTACAATCATCATTGTTCATCATCAAAGCTTGCAAGGAATTAGGAAAGGGCTACTTTCCACATCAAAGTAGCACCAATTCCCCTATGGGATGTTGGTTTGAAATTTTTGAATAAGATTTCAATAAGCTTTCATTTGATATTCTATCTTTGTTTTCTTGTTCATTGCATTTGAATGAATTGCATGGGGAATGATTGTCTTAGACTTGTTTATTGACTAACATTGGGTTGTTTGATGATATTTGAGCAAGTCTAGATCAACCATTCACATTTTGGTGCTAGAAGGAGGGTACACCTTTCAAAATTAACATGTTTTTTTGTCAAATTTGGTTGTTTTTTCAAATTTTTGTGTCTTCAGGAAAGAGTGACACTGGGAAGGTCAAAAAGTGACACTATCAGTCCAATGTCACTATATAGCAGTGTTGTCTGCACTTCAAAATGAGACACTGAAGTGATTCTCGTAAACCTGGACCAGTCAAACTCCAAAGAGTGACACTAAAGAGAAATAGCGACTCAATCACCGACTCTATTTTTCTATAGAGCAGCACTGACCTCACTAGAGCGACACTGATTTCTCCAAATAGCGACGCCCCCATGGATTGTGATGTTGGAGTTGGGTAAAAGGTTACTTTTCGGTTTTATTTTGACATATACTTTTTATATTGATCAACTTTGAATTCTAACCTATTTGTAGCTCTATTTTCTATAGGCTGATTAGTTTTTGTAGGTTGAGGTGATCAAGAAGGAAAGTATGAAATGAAGAGAAGGCTTCTTATGGAATTATCACATGATTGTGACAAGTGTTTTTCAACACTTTGGGAATAATTATAATCTCATTTTAAGGATATTGTTGTCTTCAGTTTTAGGACTCAAATAAATTTTGTTTGGGTTTTAAAAAGAACAATCAAAGGATTAAAAAGAACCTTAGGAACTTAATAGAGTTGGTTTTGGATTTAAGAATTGAACAAACAAACTTCAAACATTTCATCTTGGTGCTATAAAAAGAATTCATTGTTGCTTTTAAGGTCTAAAATGAACATGTGTTTTTCATGTTTTGCAATCTTTTTTACAAATTAATATCATTTAAAAGGTGTATGCACTTCTCTTGCACTTCATGACAATCTTGAGAATCAAAATTCTTTTGGTGATATTTTCTAAAAGATTGCCTCCACATTTCAATTTGGGATTTTAAAATTGAACAAATCTTGCTAGTGTGAGTTAAGTATATCACATGTGTTCTCTATTTGTTCTCACAAAAATAGATTGATTGAACGATGGATGTGCTTGCTCACTATTGTTTACCTTTGGAGGGACCTACATAAGACCAATTTGAAGGTGACTCCAACCATTTTTTCACTCAGGCTAGTATACAAATGGATAAGACTAAATTTCCAAGTCCTCATGGTATGTAGGCCTTAGCCATATAGTGTCTTTAAAATGGGGTACTACTATAAAAAGTATAAGAGCCCCTAGCAGGATTGATTAAAGCCTTTAGTAGCTTGTTGGATGCTTGTAAGGTGCCATGTCTCTGATCACCCTAACTAAGAACCAATTTTTATAGAGGCCAAAATCCTTACTATCTGTGGTGCAAGAACGGTCATTCTGAAGTTGTCCCACATTTTTATTGTTCTTAGAAAATATGAGAAGTTTGTCTTGAGAGATTCATAGAAAATTGAATCTTGGCTAACCCAAGAAGTGTGTGTCATGGAGGGGAGCCAGTGTGGTCAAGATTCTAATCATTCACTAAGAATAAGTGCAAATGGATTTATCCAAGTGGGAATTCAACAAATATTATCTCTTTCTATCCTAGGGTTGTGCATCATTTTGGAATCAAAACACTTTGCTTGGATCTAAAACATTGGAAAACAAAAATTCAACAAAATCCTCAAAATTTCAAACCCTTTAGGAGGAGCAAATATCTTTGAAAAATCCAAGTGTTACTACTTGTCCCTAGGGATTTCATCCTTAGAGGCTTCTAAGTACTTGGATTTATATCTCAATTTACTCTCACTAAAGTCAACATTAGGGAGCTATTGCCTTGATTTCCTTGATTTCCACATAATGGACCTTGTGGGATGAAAATAAATTGGGACATTAGACATTTAGTTTGATAAGATAAGGCAAGAAAATGTTTGTGGTAAAAGGAACTCATTAAGAAAATATAAGAGAAAAATGGACCCCACACATGTGATTTTTCAATTGATTTCCTGAAAGATTAAAATCTGAAAACCAAAGTCTAAAAGTCTTAGTCCAAGAGCTCTCAAGAAACATCTTTCAACACTTTACATTAGAGAGAGATTGGTCTTTAATTTTTACAAACATGCTTCAAAGAACAATCCCAATTTGTATTCATTTTACTATTTCAAAATCCAAGTCTCTTTCAAAGGTTTGAGTTTCTCATATAGGGAGTATATCATGTTCTTCAATACCAAGGTCTTGTAAACAAAAGTCTCTCTAGGTTCACTTAGGATCAAAATCAACAATCTCATTCATCCTCAAACATCAATCAAAATCCATCTCACAAACAAATCTTAGAAATCTTGAAAAAATCCTGCATACTAGACTTTTGGAAAATCAAATCAAAATCATCTTGTTTGACTAAGTGTGTGTGGATGCATCCTTCTTCATACACTTAGTTAAATTATCACCTTGTGGAAAAAATTATTCAAGGACAACATCTAACCTCTTGGAGTTTATGAGTTCATTATCAAAGACAAAATCAAATCAAAATCAAAATCAAAATCCAAAATCAAACCCAAAGTCAAAAATCCAAGGTCCTAAAGTCTAGTATCTCCTTCAAGGTTTCTTAAGAGTTCTATCATTCACATCACCTATCTTTTATTTTCTCATCACCATCCTTTGATCCTTAACATCTTAGACTTTATCTTTTATATCTAAAGTTTAGATCAATCTAAGGAGTTAGAGGTTCACCTCCCATATTCCTAAAAATTGATCCTTATTTTATGGTCCAAACTAGATCTCAACACAAGAACATTAAAGCCAACAAAGAAGCATCCACTTCAAGTGACTTGAGTCAAACCACTCTTGAAATCAATCCCATTAGATCTAGCAATCCCCCACTCAATATTCCTCAACTTCCATAATACCCTCAAGAGGAAGGTTTCCAAGTGGAGGATACTACCAACAATGTCCTAGGAATGACTCAAAATGAAATCATATAAATGGTCCAAAACCCTGAGACTCACAAAATTGTCAATGCCATGATGAGACTTAATCCTTCACAATACATGCTAGAATTGGAAAAAGAAGGGGCTAAACTCCCTTCTGATTATGATGTAAGCACTATTGTGGAGAAACCTCTTTGGATTATGCCACTAGTCTCACTCACACCATCCTTTCAAAACATCATTCAACCCACATCATCCTTTGCTCCAACTCAACCTATTGTCAACAAGAGGAGTTCATTGCTTCATTCTCTTCAAACACATCCCCTTGTAAACAATCCAGACTTGGATGCAAACACCATCTTAGGTCAATTCATCCCTCAAGATCCAAAACATCCATACATTCCAGTCATATTTCATGACACCAATAATCCATCCACTTTCACTACAATACCAACATATCCTCTTAACACACAAGTCTCTCTCCCCATGAATTCATAAGGAGAAGGTGGACTATTTGGACAAGGGGAAATATTTGACCTCTCATCATCATCATTTACTCAAGGGAAGACACCATCCATCTTCCCACCATTTCCCCCTCTACCATTAACATCCACACAATTCCTCAATATAGGGAAACCCCCTTTACCAATCCTCCTATCATATATCAAACCAATATACCAAATCCTTTGATCATGCCACCGATATCACAACAATAGGTGGCACCAATCCAAATAGCACAAAAATCAACACATCATCTACAATACCCCAAATACCTCAAAATGTGGTCTCCCAAGGGCCTAGCATATCAATCGCACCATCTACCACACAAACTTCTATCATCAATCCAACAACACCTCAACAACCAACCCAAAAAACTCTCATCACAACATCTCACACCATTTTGAATCCTCCACCACCACCACCAAAACCAAACATGGAAAACCAATATAGCATCACATTGCAAGCTACCCAACAAGCCTATCAAAAGTCACTTCAACAATTTCAAAATCATCAAGCTACGCAAGCTGCACAACTAGCCGCCCAACAAGCATAGGCATAGCAAGCTACAAAACAAGAAAAACAAGCTACCCAAGCACAAGCTCAAGCTTTGTTACAACAACAACAAGACACACATTCTGCTCAAGCCATACAAGCTACACAAGTTGTACAAGCTGTCAACAAGCTCAAGCTCAATATCAAGCCCAACAAGCTCAAGCGCAAGAACAATACCAAGCACAACAACAAGCAGCTCAACAACAAGCCTATCAACAAGCTTTGCAATAGTACAAAGTGCAACAAGAAGCAACTCAGCTACTAGCCCAATAACAAGCATTGTTGGCACAACAACATCAATCCCAACAACAAGCATTGTTGGCATAATAGCAACACGACCAAAACAAGTATTATTGGCACAACAACAACAAGACCAACAACAAACATTGTTGGCACAATAGCAATATTAGGAATATCAACAAGCCTTGATCACACAACAAAATTTGCAACCACCTCCCACAAACACCAAAAACACCCCACCTATCACTCAAACAATCAAACCACCTCAAAACACATTAAGCCCACCTCCTGATCCACAAAACAATGTGACAACACAAATAAAATTTCTCTCACAACAAGTGCTAGACCTCTAGTCTAGAAAAATAATGAAAATTCCAAGAAATTTTTTCCCCTATCAATTTGACATAAGCATTGCAATGGTGCCATTCCCAGAAGGGTTTAAAATCCCTAAATTCGACAAATATCATGGGACGGGTAATCCTGAGGATCACATCAAGGAATTCTAGGTACATTATATGGAAGTTTCATACGATGACACATATCTAATGCGACTATTCCCTCGAAGTCTAGCTAGACTAGCAATGGAATGGTTTTCTCACCTTCCTCCCAAAACCAAAAAATTCCAAGAAATTGTGGACATATTCATATAGAACTACACATTCAACATTGGCATGGATGTAAGTCTAGAGGAACTATCTACTCTCAAACAAGCTAAGGGGGAAATATTCACATCCTTCTTACAATAGTGGCAATCCAAGGCCAAATGGAGCAAGTGGACCATGCCAGAAGAACAACAAATCTGCACTATCATTGCCAATCTTGAGAAAACCTTGTCCTTCCATCTAAAAGTGCAATGCATCACCACCTATGACCAGTTGATCCCCAAGGAACTCAACATCGAAAGAGCCCTTATTGCACAAGGGGGGACACCCACATATCAAGAAAATCAAGATAACCACCCATCAACCAGTTATAACGAAAAGCCTTGCACATGGTAAAAGAATAAGAATGTCACTCACAATGGTGTCATTGACACCAAAGTGGTCATCAATGCCCCAAGGAAAAAAATGCAGTCATATCAACAATTGTAAACCAACAACTGAAACAACACACAAGCCAATGCAATATCACAACCACCCAATAATCAAGCAGTTTACAATCTGAGTAATCAAGGGGGACTACCCCCGTGAAACAATTATCCCCCCAAATAGAAATACGTAGCCCTTGGGGAATCAATCAAATTTGTCATGAAGAAACTAATACAAGAGAATCTCATTAAAATTCCTGTTTATGAGAATTATCAAGAGCCCCAAATGAAACCACCATGGTATAACAAAAATCACCTTTGTGATTTTCACAAAATCAAGGGACACACAACGACGAGTTGCATGAGACTGAAAAATATAATCCAAGACCTTATCGATGACAAAATCATAAATGTTGAACAACCTATAGGAAATCAAGACTTTAAGATATACACAAATCCATTGCCAAATCACAATAAAGGGAATAACCATGGTAAGACAAAGTATGACAATATAAACCATGTTTACGATCATGTCATTGCATCCCTAGATGAATGGGTCACTATTGTTAACATCAAGGGAGCCAAAGTTGATTCTAGAGTCACCACATGTGGTGGAAAAGTTACCATTACTATACCATCCCAACCACCCAAGGTATCAACCTATAATCTAAAATCCATTCCCAATGGCTATAATGTCTTGAACTAGCTAAAAAGAACAACCGCTTAGAATTCCATCATAGAGTTACTAAAGATCACACCCGCACATAGGAAAATCCTAGAGGAAGCATTGGCTTCATCCAATGTCCCCATAGATATTGATGTAGATAAATTCCAAGCTATGGTCAAACACATCACCATGCCCCATCTCCTAACATTTTATAATTAGGACCTCCCAACACAACCATCTTATAATTGTGCACTCCATCTCGAGGTCTTGGTCTATAAAAATAAAATGAAAAGGGTCTCGGTGGATGGGGGTGTAGGACTAAATATTTGTTCACTCAAGTTGATAAAGAATTTGGGATTCTCTAAGGACGTCGTTGAAAAAGGTAACTCCGTATTACAATCCAGGCATATGATGATCAGGAAAGAGTGTCTCAAGGCACTACTCAACTCCCTATTCAAGTAGGGCCAATCATCATGGAAACTGCATGCTAGGTCCTTGACCTTGATTTACCTTTCAATATTCTCCTAGGGTGTCCATGGATCCATGGGATGCAAGTTGTCTCATCCACCTTCCATTAGTGTGTCATTTTTCCCTATCAAGATCATGAGGTCACAGTCCATGGTGTTCCTAAGCCATTTTACTATTGCAAGAATCTAGAAGCAAAGTACTACAAAATCCCTCAAGTCCCAAAGAATGATGAAGGACCTACAACTTTGTATGTAGATCCAACTACCCTCGCCTCCAGTTTTGAGACAAAGACACCTGCCATTCCTGACATCTCTAATATAAAAGTCATCATCCAATAAAATGGGTATAGGGATTACAAAATGAAGAAAAGTGCCTTTGTAATAGGAGATTTACCTCAATCTCCTAGGTCTCGTGGGCAACCCAAGCCAATTCACACATCAACCAAAACTTTCAAAGCAAACCCCTCTAGATTCAGATGTTGGGGAGACCTAAATTAGGAAGTGGTAGATGAAAAGGACATATCAAGTCTATTGTACCAAGATGAAAGGCTTGTCCCTGATCTTCCCATGGATGAAAATAGCAAAGGACTGCAGTTAATGCAAGGATGGGGTTATAATAAAAACAAGAAACACAACAAAAATGACAATGGTCTTCTAGTACCTATCATTCCTGAGAAGCATATTAAAAATCTTGGCCTTGGAAGTACCCCCTAAAAATAACCATACTTGGCAAAGGTTCCCTAGTTAGAAAATTCAAAGCTAACCCTTAGTTATCATTATCCACAAGTTTTCCCTTAGATAACTATACCTTTGACATAACTGATGTGTGTGATGAGGACCCACTAACTAATTTACCAATGCTATTCGAGGATTCCTCCATTCTCATGATTAGTACCCTATCTTTTGAGTCAAAAAACCAAAACCATGAGCTAGACTTAGTCTATCCCCAACTCATTGATTATGACCAACAAGGGCCACCAATTCTAGACATGTTCAGAAATGATGAGGCTCTCTCGGAATTCATGGGATTGCGGGATACTATATTATATGGAGATCACAAAGAAGGATTCAACATTGAGCTTGACACACATGCCTATTATGGGAAAACAATTGAATCCTTTAGTCACAAACATGAAAATTTAAGAATAATATCTAGGTTTTTTAGTGAAAACCAAACTTTGCAACTTTCATACCCAAAAATAGTAAAAGAAAAAGATGCATCCAATGGTGAAAACCTCTCCGAGGCATCGAAGGATGAAGGATTAAATCTTCCCCTTAGTACTATTCATTAGGATAAGTCAGCAGTCTTAGTAGAAAAGTGCAATCTGGTCAACCTAGGGACAAAAGAAATGCCACACAACTTTCTATATAGAATCCCTTTTGATAGAAGAACATGAAATCCTAGCTACTTTTCTAAGGGAAAGAAAAATAAGCTTTGCATGGACCTACGTAGAATGCCTGTTCTTGATCTAGAAGTTGTGGTTCACCACCTAGCTCTATATCTCAAAGAAAAACTAGTAAGACAAAAACTGAGAAAGATGCATCCACAAGTATCATTATTGGTCAATATGGAATTACAAAAGCTCCTTGATGTTGGTTTCATACAACCAATTGATTATCCAGAGTGGGTTTCAAATCTTGTACCTATTTCAAAGCCTAGTAGGGGCATCCCCATCTGCATTGACTTTAGAGAATTGAACAAAGGATGTCCCAAGGATGATTTCCCTCTCCCAAACATAGATATGATTGTGGATATGATGGAAAGCCATGAAATGCTATCACTAATGGATAGATTCTCAGGGTATAATCAAATCATGATAGCTAAGGAGGACCAAGAAAAGAAGGCCTTCACTTGTCCATGGGGGACATATTGCTAGAATATGATGCCATTTGGGCTGAAAAATGTAGAAACTACCTATCAAAGGGCCATGATGCTAATATTCCATGACATGATTCAAAAAAATGTGGATGACATATTGGCCAAATCAAAGAAACATCAAGAACACATACTAGCTCTAAGCTCCATCTTTGATAGGCTAGAAGAATACAAGGTTAGATTCAATCCAAAAATTTGTTTCTTTGGGGTACAATTGGACAAGTTACTAGGATACATTGTATCTATGAGAGGAATCAAAATAGACCCCACCAAAGTCAAAGCAATCCTTGAGATGGAGGCACCAAGGACATTGAAGCAGTTAAGGGGTTTGCAGGGAAGACTCCAATCCATCTGTCGGTTTATAGCATAGTTAGCAGATAAGGCTATCCCATATTCTCATCTACTCCACAAGGGGGTAGCATACAAATGGGATGAGAAATGTGACCAAGCTTTCAACAAGATCAAGGAGTACTTACTCACACCACCAGTTCTCATGCCACCAATTCTGGGCAAGCCCTTGATCCTATATATATCAGCAATAGCAGCAGCCCTCAACGCTCTCTTAACTCAACATGATGAAAACATGAAGGAGAGAGCTATTTACTACATCAGTAGAACCATGGTGGGACATGAGCTGAATTACACATCCATTGAGAAGGCTTGCTTAGTTTTCATGTTCACAACACTGAAATTAAGACATTATATGTTGGCACACTAGATAAAACTCATTGCCAAGATAGATCCTCTTAAATATTTGATTTCTAAAGCAATGCTCATAGGGTGAATAGCTAAATGGGTTATGATCCTGATAGAACATGACATTGAGTATGTAGAAAGGAAGGCCATTAAAGGAAAATGGATTGCGGATCAGCTGGCAGAGGCACCAATATACTCAAAGAACCCACTTGTATCAAAGTTCCCTGATGAATCAATCTTTAACCTAAGCATGATTGATCATTGGAAGATGTATTTTGATATATCCTACACACAAAATGGGTCAAGAGAGGGAGTCTTCTTCATTGCACCACAAGGAGATTACATACCCAAATCATATAAGTTATCTTTTTTGTGCACAAACAACATTGTAGAATATGAGGCTCTTCTCATAAGGCTAAGAATTGTAGTACAATGGCAGATCATGACACTCAAGGTCTATGGAGATTCGTAGCTTATCATCAGCTGGGTCAATGATGAGTACTGAACAAAGGATGACAAGTTGACTCCATACAAGAAATTGGTGGAAATCCTCAAAGAGTCCTTCATTGATATCACATTTGAGAAAATACCAAGAAAAAATAATAGAGCAGTGGATGCTATGGAAACTATTGGATCACTACTAGATGTCCCACACGTCTCTAAGAAAGAATTCCTTCTAGAGAAACTTCTCGTACCAACATTTGAGGTACCAGAGCTTGAATTTGTGTGTGAAATCATTGGTCTTGGTGATCCCTGGTATCATGATATATACAACTACTTAAGAATACGAGTCCTCCCCGCTGATATAACCTGAACCTTAAAAGAATATTTTTCAAGAAGTCATCTTGTTTTGTTTTCTGAGAAGACACCCTATACCATAGGAGTATTGAGGGAACCTTGTTACGATGCCTTAATGCTAAGGAAGCTTTCATTGTTTTAACTAAGGTACACAATGGAATTTGTGGGTCGCGTTCAAGTGGTATGACCTTGGCTAAGAAATTACTAAGGACTAGGTACTATTGGCTTGCAATGGAGAAGGAAGCTCATGACTATGTCTAAAGGTGTTTGTAATATCAAAAACATGGGGATCTCATCCATGCACCAACTCAGGAGCTCCACCCAATCATTACACCTTGGTCCTTTTCATAATGGGGGCTCGATCTCTTTGGTAAAATCAGCCCCACCTCATCTAGTGGACATAAGTTCATCATCACCACCATGGAGTACTTCACAAAGTGGGTAGAGGCCATTCCCATTACCTATATCATAGGAAAGTAGATTTTCAAGTTCATCCTAAACTACCTAATTTGCTGCTATGGTGTCCCTCAAGCCATTATCTCAAATAACGAGACACCTTTAAAAAATTAGGACGTATGAGACCTATACCAAAAGTTCAATATCCAACATCACTTTTCCACTCCATACTACCCCCAAGGAAATGGTCAAGCAGAAGCTACTAGTAAAAACATCTTAAAGATCCTTAAGAAAATAGTCAATGATGATGTTCATGACTGGCACTTGCAGCTGAACCCCGCCTTATGGGCCTATGGAACAAGTATCTGCATGCCTATAGGTGAAACCCCA